>RJWT010020788.1:0-17838 GCA_004365215.1 Cuniculus paca | reverse complement strand
TGAGTTAATGGTTTGTGTTGACAAGTCTGCCGTGATTCTGACTGGTTTTCATTTAGCGGTGATCTGGTTTTTTTTTCCTTAACAGCTTTTTAATATTCTGTTCTTGTGTTGAATTTCTGGGATCTTGATTATTATATGTCTGGGAGTACATTTACTTTGATTATGGCTAGTTGGAGTTCTATATGCCTCACTTATCTGTATACCAGATCCTTTTTGCATGTTTGGGAAGTTTTCTGGTATTATTTCTGTAAATAGCATTTTTATTTCATTTGTGTTGACCCCTGCTTCTTCATTGATGCCTATCACTCTTAAGTTATTTCTCTTTGCATTGTCTTGCAGCCGTTGAATTGTTATTTCCTGGTTACTTGCTATTTAAAAAAAAAATCTTTCCAGCCAGGCATGGTGGCTCACGCCTGTAATCCCAGCACTCAGGAGGCTGAGACAGGAGGATCATTGTGAGTTCGAAACCAGCCTGGGCTACAAAATGAGCTCAAGGCCAGCCTGAATGGCATAGTGAGACCCTGTCTCAAAAAGACAAGGGCCAAGGATCTAGCTCAGTGGCCGAAGTGCCTGCCTGGCAAGCATGAGGTCATGAGTTCAATCCCCAGTGCTGGGAAAAAAGACAAAAACAAAAAAACTTTGTTTTGCGATCACTAGCTGCAATCCTGTCTTCGAGGTCTGAAAGTCTATCTTTGGTCTGTTTCAAGTGGCTTTCCAGCTTTCGATCAACTTCTGAATTTCCTGGATATCTTTCTGGATCTGTTTCATGCATTGTAATTCCTTTCTATATTGTTCATTCAAGGTTTCCACCATTTTTTTTTATGCTCTTCTTTTTTATCTAAATCTTCTTTAGATATGTTTAGAAATTCTTTCATTATGTTTTTCATTTCTTCTTTCACCTGAGATATTATTTCTGATCTTATTACTTTTACAGTCTCATTAAGTTATTTCTTTATTTCTGTTGTTATCCTCTCGGTGATTTCAGGTGTATGACTTCCATTTTCTTTTTCTTTTTTTGGTACTAGGGATTGAACTCATGACCTCTCACTTGCTAGTCAGGGGCTTAAGCCACTGAGCTAAATCCCTGGCCTGACTTCCATTTTCTTCCATGTCTGTATCTCCCAGATTTGTTCTGTGTGGGCTGGAGGTCTGAGATTGCCTTTTGCTCCTTCCTCTTGTCATTCTCCTGGGTCCCTCCCAACAAGCCAGTTGTAGGGTCCCAGGCACTTCCCAGAATGACTGCCCCACAATGGTCTAGGGGAATGGGACAGGCACCTGGGATCCTCTGACCCCAGGTTTACAGGGAGGTAACAGGGTATGACGTGGGCTTCTCCAGACCTGCACAGCCACACTGGGGCTTCCCAATGGCCAGGGGTGAGTGGTAGAGGGGCTGCTTCTCTCAGCCTGTGTGTCTATCCTGGGACTCCCACAATGGTGGCAGCACACAGGGGCGGGCTTGTCCAATTCTCCCAGTGGGTGCTGGCTGCTGGAAGGAACCAAGGGCCTGCAATGGCAGCCTGTGGGTGCACGGGGCTTACCTGGCTGCATGTCCCTGATCCCGCTGGCTGCCAGGAAGTAAGTCTCCTATTGCTGGCAGCCAATGGGTAGCAGTGGATCTGCTGGTTCTCTCTGCCTGCGCCACCTGTCCACAGAAAGCTCCTTCCCGTGGCGGGGACCAGCAGGTAGGGGTGGATGTTCTGTTTCTCTCTGCTCACGCAGCCTGCCCGCAGGGAGCCTTGTTTCTAATTTCTGACTATTATGAATGCTGCTCTAAACATGGGTGTACATACATACACTGAAGTCTCTGCTTTCAAGTCTTTTGTGTACATACCCAAAGTGAAATTGCTTGATAATATGTTAATTCTATATTTAATGTTTTGGGAAACTGTCATTTTATTTTATTTTAATTTTTTGGTACCAGGGATCGAACTTACAAGCTCATGCTTACCAGGCAAGCGCTTGAACTGCTGAGCTAAATCCCCAGCCCTTGCCATTTTATTTATAGCTGCTGTACCATTTTACATTCCCACCAACAGTGCACAAAGGGTTCTAATTTCTCCACATTGTGGCTGACATTTGTTTTCTGTGTGTTCCATGTAATAGCCATCCTAATGGATGAGAAACGGAATCTCATTGTGGTTTTGGTTTGTATTTTCCTGATTACTAATTATACTCAGCATATTTTCATACGCTTACTGGCCACTTGTGGATCTTCTTTGGCAAAATCTCTGTTGTTTGCTTGAAGTATTTATCTAATTTTGTGTTTTTGTTGTTGCTTTTGGTGGTACTGGGGATTAAACCTGGGACCTCTTGCATGTCAGGTAAGCACTTCAGCACTGAGCTACATTCTCAGTCCTCTGAATCTAATTTTGAACTGTTTGTTTGCTTTGTTCTTGAGTTCTCTAAATATTCTGTGGGTTAACCCCATGTCAGATATATGATTTCCAAATATTTTCTCCTCATTTTGTGAGTTGCCTCTCTACTCTGCTCATACATAATATTAGCTGGTATAACAAACTTTCTGATTTTGATAAAGTCCAATTTATTTTTCCTTTAGCTGCCTATGTATTTGATGTTATATCCATGAAATGATTGTCAAATTCAGTGTTAGCTCTTACATTTTGGTCTCTGATTCATTTGAGAATTAATTTTTATTTATGGTGTTAAGAAGGGTTCAATTTCTTTTCTATGTGTATTCAATTTTTCTAGCACCATTTTGGAAAAGACTGTCCATTTCCCCCACTGAATTGTCTTCACGTCTATGTCAAAAATTATTTGATAATATATAAAGTGCTTATTTCTGGGCTTTCTGATTTAGTCCCTTGATCTACATGTTTCTCTTTATGCCTTTACCACTGTTTTGATTACTACAGCTTTATAGTAAACTGAAATCAGGAAGTGTGAGTCCTCTAACTTTTTTTTTTTTTTTTTTTGGTACGGGGGATCGAACCCACATCCTCCAACTTTTTTGTGTGTGTTTTTAAAGCAAATTTTCTTTTTAAATTGCCACATAGGTGCACACCAAGCTGGACTACATCTAACTTTGGTGTTGACAGAATTCTACTGGATTCTAGACTTAGGACAGAGTATTTTAATGCTAAGATATGAAATCTTAGCTGGCTGTGGTGGTGCATGCTCACAATCCCAGCACTCAGGAGATGGAGGAAGGAGTTTAAGGCCAACCTGCACTATGTAGTGAGTTCAAGGCCAATCTGCATTATAAAGTGAGACTCTGTCTCAAAAAATCAAAAAATAAAAAAGATACACTCCTTCCTATCAACAGTTCAAATCAGGGTCTGCATACTTAAAACACTTAAAGGAACCGGGATGGCTATGAAAGTGACTGGAGTAACAGGGTTTTAAAAAAAGAGAGTGCAGAGAATGTGTGGAACCAAAGGTATGGGCCCAAAACCTGTTTAAAATGAAAACACATTCTGAAAGTCAAATAAAACAATGTGCAGGTAATTTGACTCTAAGGCTGCTAAGTAGCAAACCACACCTAAATGTGATGAGTTAAATATTTTATATAGGAAAAATACGTCATACATTCTAACTAGCTTCTCCAGTTTAAACTGTGCATTAGGATGTATGATACACGATGTCTCCTATGTGGCCAAAACAGAAAGCAATGAATAAAAGCAAAAACTCTGGAGTTAAACAGACAGGGTTTAAGTAACAGCTTCATTATATGAGACCTATGCAACTTTAAGCAAGGCAATAAACTCATCTTCATTTTCTCTTTTCTACAAAATAACAGTAGTACCTCTCTCATAAGGTTATGAGGATCAAATGAGATAGAAGGATAAAGTGCTTAATATCAGAGCACCTGCCATTTAGTATGAGTTCAATAAAAACATAACCAAAAACAAACAAACAAAACCACACAACTCAATTTTTGTCTAAAGACTTTAGGTGGTATATATTCAAATGAAAAAAGATAAAAAGAAATGGTGAGAACCCAAGAGGAAAAAGAAGTAGAAAAATAACAGAGTAAAATATAGGGTCAACATATAATACATACTTGAAATACAACTGTCTCTAGAGCTAAGACAAGCTCTCTTCCAACAACAACGAGAACAATAAAACCACAAACACAGTTCCTAGAAGCACTACCATGCGATCTCCAATTGATTTTTATTTGCCATGTTGCTTCAGACTAAACGACTATTTTCTGTTTTACCCAAGTTTAACTCTCACAGTTATATGGAGAAGAAATTTAAACTAGTACACTTCTTTTTCTGTTATTCTGATAGATGGTAGTATGTATAGTGGGATAAGAAATAGTAAACCCTAAGTTAAATTTTTTTTTCAACAGTTCCAGTTTTCCACTAAAAATACAATCACCATGGTTATCGGTTTTGTTTGAAACTTATTCCATTCAATGTATCAGGGTCAAGGGACTTTAAACCAATTTCTTGAGCACAAAAATGCTCAAACCTATCTGAAAAATAACTTGTACCTTGTGTTTACTCTTTGTGTCACATACCTTGTGTCACTCTTTGGATAAAACACAAATTGACCTTCATATTTGATACATGCTATGACAAAGGTGCTCTTTTGATTTTAGAAAGCTTAATCCGTGAATGGTGTCTTCATTTGTTCAAATACCCATGGAAGGGGAGGAAGAGAGTGAAAAGGTGACACAGGAGTTAGAGATGGGAGATGCTGCCATCGCACACGCATTATCAATCTTTTCTCACACACTCACCAGTTTTACACTCTGTGCACGTGAACTTCTCATCGGGGACTGATGTCCATCCCAGGCACTCCAGGTGAAAGTGTCTGCAGCACTCTCCCTCACAAGCAACCAGAGAGTCTCCAGAACTTTCGCATATCTGGAATATGGCAAAAAGCAGTGGTTCTCAAGTTTAGCAGGCACCAATCAACTAGAGGGCTTATCAGATAAGTCAACAGGGTCTAGAGAACCTGATTCAGTAGGTCTAGAGAGTCCCAGAAATTTACATTTCTAACAAGTATTCTGAAGACAGAGGTCCATGGCCTTTACTTTGAAAACCACTGATACAGATAGCTGTGACAGCTATTTCTGTACCCCATATGACATAAAATTTATAAAGTCATACTTCAGTACAGTGCTTGTCTAGTATGTATGAGGGCCCAGGTTCTTTCCCAGTAGCACAAAAATAAAAAAATAAAAAAAAATGTATGTATGCATGTCATATTTGAACTTTTATGATTCCCACTTTGGGATCTGCATACTTAAATCTTTTTTCGGGCCAGGGATATAGCTCAGCGGCACAGTGCCTGCCTAGCAAGCGCAAGGTCGTGAATTTGGTTCCTGGTACCAAGCAAAAAAAGTAAAAATAATCTTTTTTCATATAACACAGCAATAGTTTTCCAAAAGGGTAAAAATACATTTAAAAAGTTAACATGAATTTAAACATAAGAAAAAAAATTTTTTTGGCGGGGCGAGACAGGATTTCTCCATGTAGTTCAGGCTGGCCTTGACCTTACTATGTAGCCCAGGCTGGCCTCAAACTGGCAGGGATCCTCCTGCCTCAGCCTCCTGAGTGCTGGAATGATAGCTGTGCGCCACCATGCTAAGAAAAGGTTTTTTTAATAGCTCAGTGCCTGCCTGGCAAGCACAAGGTCCTGAGTTCAATTATGGATACCAAAAAGAAAAAAAAAAGAAAAAAGAAAATGCTTTTGAAATGGGTCATCTGCTATTTATTCCCAATTAATATCACAATGATGACTGGCATTTACATTTGAATAAGCATGTGAACTCAGAGATACAATGAGTTGGAAAGAGCTTCCAGATCTGTAGCTTTAAAGTAATAGCATAAGTTAGGAAAATACTGCCATCTTCAACAAGCGGTGAAGTGTGTGATTGGCAGAATCTGGTCACACCTGTTTTCAGTCAGAGGATGAGTCACCTACCTACCTGACACACAGTGTCCTTCCTACTCATTCCAACGCCTCTTCTGGACAAACTCGAATCCATGGACTGCACGTCAGAAACATCTGCATCTGCAGCAGCTGATGGGCTATCTACTTGTTTTCCAAAGCCTACCTGTATAAAAAACAGCACATTTTTAAGAAAGACAAAATAAAGTTTCTATAGAAGTTAGATGCAATGAAAATCCTGATAAGGATTTGCTCAAATAGATCTTTACACCTTTTTTTCTTTTAAAATCTGTAAAACTTGCATGTTTACCATTTTGTAAGAATCAATAAACAAACTGCTTCTCCTATGTAAAAGATCAGCAAAATTAAGACATAATTGCCAGATACGGTGGTGCACACCCGTAATCCCAGCACTTGGGAGGTTGAGGCAGGAGGAGCACCGTGAGTTTGAGGCCCACCTGGGCTACATAGTGAATTCAAGGACGGCCTGAACTACAGAGTGAGACCCTGTCTTAAAACACAAAACAGAACACTTACAAATTACAAAATAACCAGTGATTTTTTTTTCCTCAAAGAATATTTTTAAAATTCCCTAAGTCTGGCAGAAGCACTGCGCTACCTTACAAAGCAGAAGACAGCATTCTACCCAGACCCTTGAACATACTTACCTGCAGATCACTCAGTCCTCTAGAATCGGAGTCAGATGTATCTCTGTAGGCTGAACTAGTCATTTCTACATCAGTTGAGGCACGACTCCTTTTCTTTAGAGGCTTACAGGAATCTGAAATCTCGCTGGCACCTTAATACAACACACTGAAATTAATTCTAAAATAGTACTTAAAGATTGTTGTTCTAATTTTTTTGTGTGTGGGAGAATATTTTTCCCCAAACTCATCTTTAGTGTGAAAAAAAACCACAGCTTTCTTTGTAACACTGAGGCCATAAGTCAAAACTCCGTAAGCTTCTGACCTTCCTGGTAGTGATTTAATTTACAGCCGCTCTAGTAAAACATTTAATTCAGTCCACCTGCCCTAATGCTATTTTCAGTCAGCAGAGCCCAAGTTCCAATCTAAAAATCAATTCTATCAAGACTGCAAGATAGCTGGTTGATTTGGAGCAATTGGAAGAACCATTCAATTTGGAGGGGAGACACAAAACCCAACACACTGTGTAGCTTACAAATATGGTCGCGGAAACATCTCCATCTTGTTTTTATTAGGGATGTGACAAATCTTTGATTTGTATTCGATTCGTACACGGATAGTGCCATTTTCCCCTGAATTTTGCAATTCAGTTGATTATTGCCCCCCAAATAAATTTTGATGTTCATAATTGTTCATCTGAGACTTCCTTGGTGAAGTGGCATTTATTGTGACCATTAACAAGTGCTGCAGCACATCTACATGTGTCATGCCATTAGCAGGCACACTGCTGAGGGTAGTGAATGGACAGCGTTCAATGCAGCCAAGTCACGAAGAGCTGGATGAGAGGCCTGTATGTGGAAGTTATGCGGGAAGGAGTAAACATGAAGAAAAAAAAAAAGGCAGAGAATAGTGTGGAATTTTTTTAAAACTGTGTGTAATACAAATCCAGCCAAAACAATAGTGCAAAAAGTTACAAAGCAACAATCTCTTGGGCTAATGCAGTATAGGCTATACAGAAACAGCCACGATGAAATGTGCAGATCAGGCACGGTGAATACCAAGGAACCAAGGAGACGGTTAATATTTCCACCCACAGTTTGTGTTTTGGATTTTCCCCCAAAATTTCCATACAACAGACATCTAGATCAGCCCAGCAAGCTATGGTGGAAGTGTGCAGTCCAGAAGAGACCACCGAGAAACAAGTCTCCTGAGGCCACGAAGATCCTCAACAGGCTGAGCGGGAGCAGCACTTGGTACATAGCCATGTTCTGTGGTGGAGGACGTGGGCCTCGGGAGACTGCTCAGATTACTGGAACCTTGTTATCACATCCCATCTACAAGTTTTTCACTGAATGCTTCCTGACAGCTATGAATGAGGGTGCCTGCCCACGTTAACGCTGATTTAAAAACACAAGTACACAAATCTAGCTCCTTCATTGCTGGTGTATGGACCCAGAACACCACCACAAAATATTTCCTTGGCCTAAAAGATCACTGGATTAACAAGGAGTTTTAACAGAGGAACAGGAGTGCTGTACTGAGAGGCTTTCGAAGGGAAACACAGGTACCGCCATTTTCGATGAGTTTCTGAAAATGATAGAAAAATGACAGACTGCTGAAGACAGCTGTCATGCTGTTCTCCATGATAACGGCACTAATATTAAAAAAAATAAGAGCTTTTAATGATTGCAATGTATACAGTTTGGGCTGTTTGGCAAAACCCTGCAGATGTGCATTAATGATGCTTTATTTAAAAACAAAAACAAAAAAACCCCAAAAATAGTCCATGTTGGAATTGATCAGTGTAAGTTAAACGGTGGTTTTTAGGCTGGATTCATGATTTAAGCTGTACCCATCCAGCTCAGACCAAAAAAAGAAAAAAGAAAAAAAAAAAAAAGAAAAGAAAAAGAAAAAAAAAAAAGAAAAAATCATTTGAATGTTAAAGCAATTGTTCAGAGTCTTGAAGAAACCAGGCAGAAGAATGCCAATAATGATGATTGGCAAAATCGAAATCGAAAACAAAGAAACTGTTTATCGAGCCGCCGACAAAGAAATCTTGCATGGAGACTACAAGTCTGGAGTTTCTGGGATGAAATTGTACAGGAATCTCAGTCCACAGTTTCCTCAATCGCTGCGGAGACGGAGCTGTCACTGAATCTGACAGAGCCCTGCACTCCCCGGTCCGCCGACCCTGTGGAATGGTGGAAACACAACGCAATCAGGCCTCCTAATCTCGCAGCGATCGCGATGTCTTTTCTTGGAGCTCCGCCAAGCAGTGTTCCCTCCGAGAGGCTGTTCAGTTCTGCTGAGGATCTCCACGGAGACCATCGCTGCAGACTTCTCCCCGAGAATGCAGAGAGGCTGGTGTTTTATTTTATTTATTTATTTATTTTTTAAATAATGCAATTTGCCCAGAGTAAACTACAGGTATTAAATACAGGTTTGAGCTCACCAAAAAACGCATGAATCATGCTATGGAGTTTGTACTGTAGTCAAATTGCACACAGGAAATACAGATATAAGTTTAAGGTTTCTTAAACTTTGTGCATATCTCAAATAGATTCACATAAAGTCATCTAATAGTGGCCATAAATATGCTATGGATCATTTTAATTTACAAAAAGGTTTTACAGCACTGTAAAAATAAATGTGGCAGAATTTTTTTTCAATTGGGTTGTTTTTTCTGATTTGTCATAGTCCATGTTTGACAAACATTAATAGCTACTATTCGGTATTCAGTCGAATACCAAAAAAAGTGGATTCGTCACATCCCTAGTTTATAAGCCAGTGAAACCCCAGAATTTTATGGAGAAAAGTTGGAAACAGTATCAAGTCTACGTGGTGTTCTCCAATTTACCAAAACAAGACTTTTCACATGAAGGTACAGAGTAAGATCAACTCGAAGAGTCGCACGCACACACACACAAACACGGGAATACTGCAATTTCACACTGAGGAGCAACAACAATGATTTACAGAGACAGACAAAAATACATGAAGTACAAATAAGTGATTTTTTAAAAATTGGTTTAATCAAGGAAATTCAAAGCAACATTATATTAACTCACCTTTCTGTAATCCAGTCTTCACCGTAGCCTGAGGCACTGTTTCAACCTGTTTGGACAGAAAAACAGCATTAACAAGGAGTTTTTTCCTCTTACTTTTAATTAACAGGAAAAAAAATAACACTTTCATCAGTCTAAGTAGTGATGAGTGATCAATGCTCTAAAATCTGAACTCAGTCCCATTTTCTGGGTCAAGTTCTCTGTCTCAAGGCCAGGGAGGGTTTAAATCCTAGCTACCTGTGCTGAATACCAAGTGACAACACAAAGCCACATGCTCTCTAGCAAAGACTTTTCCCACCATTCCCTTGGTATATGAAAAAAAAGAAAACTTTCCTCAGTGTCTGGAAGGCAAGAGAGGGGTTGTTTCTGCAACCAGCCCCAGTGTTGCTATAAACCCCTCCCGCCCCAAAGACGTTAGGATAAATTTTTACTTACTATGATACTCAGGTTAATGTAACTCACGCCACTTTAAGACCCTTCCGCGCCTGCACTCACAGCTAAGTTGCTGGGAATCAGGACCCTCTCTGTAGAGAGTGCTACAGGGCTCCATACAGCTGGAAGCTCAATACTTTTGCCGCTAGTACAAACTTAAGAAAATAAGTTTGTGATATTGCAAAAGCACTTTCTTGAGTGTCTTATGAACAGTGTCTTGATCCTACATTAGGAGAGCGAGATCAGAAGTTATTCTGCCAATGTATATGTAAAACACGTGGTAATCTGAGGATTGAACCATTAGAAAAAGGATGCTGTTTGGAGGAGTTCCTGTTTAAGCTATGAGTTGAATTCCATGTTTAAGATGTGGTGAAATATGCATGTTGAAACACATTTTGTAAATATTTAAGGATTGTTCTAAGCTTTTTAAAAATTTTTTTATTTTTTTACAACAGGTAAAAAAACATACAACATAAACGCTTTTTATAAGATACAATTAGTCATACAAATATAAAATCTTCTAACAATCACTGGTATTACTCTACTACTAACTATAACACGGTGGCATTAACAATGTGTCCCATTTTTTTGTACTCATTCTGCTTATTAATTTTAAACTGATCGCAGACTAAATTTGGGAACCAGGTGGCAAAATCACAAGTTTATTTTAGGAACGAATACTGTAGATCTGCAAGAGCTTATTAAGATTTTTTGGAATATAATTTTCTAAGTATGAAAGTTAATGTGCTAAATGAATGCAAATTAGTATATTATTTCACTTTTAGTTAAATATTCTGGAAAAACTGTTTTACATGCTTGTGATACCATAGAGCACCCACAAAGACAGATTTTAAATTTAGAAGTTGAAAATTATGAAGGCAATATTTTAAATAGAAAAGTTCACACTCTTCTGTAATAAATTTTTAAAATATAAAACTTACTGGAACTAATTCTATCTTGAATATGTTCTGTTTACTATCAGGTGTCCAGGCTGAATAAATGGATACTCTTTCACTTTAAAATAAAAAAACTTAAGAAAGTTTGGATTGTGAGTTTAAAGGAGAATGGTTTCTAAAAATGTCTTTGAAAGGGAAATTTAACATATATCATTGGTATACTGATTACACCAGTTGAACACATTCAGTCAAAATGTACCTCTTCTTTTTCACTTAGTTTATCTATACCAGGTGAGTGCCATTTCATTGGGAAAATAACATTCCAAAAAATCTGTGATAGCAACAGAAAAACCAGATCATCTATAACTATCTGCTTCTTAAATATAAGTTAAATTAATTTGATTTGTTTAAAAAAATAAAAATACATACCAGCAGTTTAAACCAAAAATCAAAATTTAAAAAAAAGGGAACTCAATGATAGTCCCCCTCCCCAAATCACGAAGACAAAACCATTTTGCTCATAACAGAAATTTAAAAATAAATTTGAAGGTTTTAAGAGTCTCAAACCACTGGCTTCCTGTCCTCTGAAGCCTGTCTTTTTGAGTGAAAATGCCTAAAGCAGAACCCCAGGGATGGTTGTATTAGGACCGGGCACTGGAACCCACAGGAAAGAAGCATAAGACAGTTCAGAAAGGAAACCCAGGGAGGGGCAGTTTCACTTTCTTTTAAGTTACTGAGAGAAGCCACAACATGCGCAAATACATTGCTTTAACTCTCTACATGTAGGAAGCCAACCTGCTCCTTTTTGATCTTCTTCTTTGGCACAGCCTCCGAGGACTTCTCTGATTCGGAACGAGTCCTAATTGATCTTCTCTGTTGCTTCTTTTCTACTGAGCCTAAGAAATGATTTAAACACAGAAACAGTCACTTAAGGATGGCTTGACATTCATGCAGTTCAGATTTGACCAGATTGTTTGCCTTTCTCATCCATTACTTTTGGAATTTTAATTATAAGCCATTAAAAAGCTTTTAAATATTTGGAAGCACAAAAAACTACTAGTAGATCAATTGTAAAGGCTGCTGAGCTGAGACTGGGTTCGCTAAAGATCCTGGTTATACAAATAAAGGGACGTTGAATTTTTAAAATTATAAAGTCAAACAAACAGCAGAGACGGTTCCGTTTTGAAGGCATGTAAACACACTTAGGTAATTACATTTGAGGGGATGAAAGGACTGAAGAGGTGTAAAAATGACTTCATTACCCTGTTGACACAGGTATTATTGATCCAAAATTCTTAGCAAATGAGTTTAATTCCATGGGTAAAAGAGTTAATGGTACTTGGTAAGCTTCAATAAGTTTTGCTACTGTCATAAATACTTGAAGTAAGAAAAGCAGCAAAGGCAAAACCTAATCAGCAATTTGGTCAATTTGACTATCAAGGGACTTTTCTTTCTCTTAGGAAAAAATCATAAAAACCTACTTGAAACAAATTATTAAGTTTGCCCATGCTAAATCAAGAAACTAATATTTTTAAAAACAGTACATTCTTTAAAAATAAACAGAAGATGGGGTCCTAACATGGACCCCATTTAATGGGTAAAACTTAGACTGAAGACCACAACTTGAAAAACCATTAAGTTAGATTTGGTTTTGGTCTGCAATCTTGAAGAGAAATGACACTTTCTGTGAGGCTGGCTGTCATGTTTTCAATGCCTGGACCATAAAGCGGTCCTCTATAGCCTGGTATAGTGGTGCATACCTGCAATCCCAGCATCCAGGAGGCTGAGACAGGAGGACTCAGTGAGTTCAAAACCTGCCTGGACTACAAAGCCCAAGGCCAGTCCAAACTACATAGCAAGACCCTCATCTCAAAACAAAACACAATGAACACAAGCAAACAAAAATCTATAAAGTCAGATGGAAGCTATTCCAAAGCAGCCTTCCAGATAACCTTTGTACTTTCTGATTTCATTGTTCTGAGTTATACATAAATATAACCTTCACCTTAGTTCAAAGTCAAACCAAAGAAGGATCCAACTACAGTAGTGTGCTTTTGGTGAGGAGTTGGTAGTTTGCCATTAGTCCATTCTGGAGCTGTGATTGATCAGTTTCTAGCATCAGTCACAAAGCTGTTGGCTCCTTCCTTTAAATGCCCACTAAGTCACCAGCCATCCTGCCATCCTAGATGAGGCCAAGGGTCCCAACAATCCATACTTCAATCTAATCAGCATTATTCAAGTACTACCAGGAGAGACAAAAATGTAAACAGAATTGCTTAAAGTCAAATAAGAAACTTCACTTGTTTTGATGATGACAATATACTTGCACCATGAAGTGCAGATGAGATTTGATCTGCGGTCTTAGAGGGACAAATGAGGCTTCCTAAAAGCATTCTGAAAGGTACCCACATACCCAGTACTACAATGTTTATCTTCTAAGAGGCAGGAGGTGAGCATGTCTGGATTTGGAAAATAGCTGAGAAATTTAGTGTGAAAGCAAATATAAAAAAAATTTTTTTTATTTTGAAAAGAATACAACCAAACAAAACAAAACAGAGTAAAGTCAATCAAAACAAAGCAATGAACATGGAACATGACTTTTAAACAGGGTAAAAAAAAAAAAAAGCAATCGATAAGGCTACCATAATGGCTGTTGTTATCTGCAGTATACCTGCCCATACCATCAGGGATAAGTAAAATCAAACAATACAACAAACTAAAACAGTAGAAACAAAATAAAACATAATAAAACAAAACAAACAAAGCAGAACAATGTAAGCCATATAGAATTTCAAGATATTAGCAAAACAGCATTGGCTACCATAATATTTGTTATCGATATTCAGAATAGTTGCCTACACCTTCAGATATATTAAAATCAAACCACACAGAATAGAGTAAAATCAATCAAAACAAACAATGAAAGCTATACAGGGTTTCTAAACAAGATAACTGGACATCCTCAATGGCTGCAATTATGTATTTTGTTATCTTTAAAGTAGCTGCCCATGCCATCAAGTATAATAAAATCAAACAAATCAGAATAAAATGAAACTAATCAGAACTATGAATACAATCTGAATTTCAAATCATGATAATAGATTAATAGTGGTCATTTCCTTCCCTTTTTAGATAATTCCTCCCCTTTGACTTTCCCAATATGTATAGTGCATTTTGGATCCCACTGACACCTTCAGTTTGTTAAAAGCAAATATAAAATGTTTAAACCACAGATATGTAGCAGTGCTATATCTTATGTATCTCCTAAGTTTACTAAGGCTCAAGAACTCTCCTACAGTTAACACCACTTGAGATGGTAACGCAACTGGCTTCTGAAAGAAAACTAAGTTTCTTTCCTAACCTTTTAACTACTACAAGTCAACTTTCACATACACAAAAGCGCAATGATCATTTAAAAATACAAAGTATGCTTCTCAACCACAGTTGGTAGACAAACTGAAATCAACACTAACACTTTAGTAGAGCACTCATTCCTAAACAAGGCTCCAGTCATAATGCGCCAGCCAAAGGCACTAGCCAGTCTTTTTCCAGACACAAAGAATTACTACCTTCCACTTGATTAAGAACAACTTCATTGCAGAACGTAAATCTTTTTTGTCTTTTTTTTAGTCCCGAGGATCAAACTTACAACCTCACGCTTGCCAGGCAGGTACTTGTGCGGCTGAGCTAAACCCCCGACCCCCAGAACTTAAATCTTACAATAAAAGGATTACATGAAAATGTTCAGGGCTGGGGATCTAGCTCAGCGGTCTAAGCGCCTGCCTGGCAAGCGCAAGGTCGTGAGTTCAATCCCTGGTGCCGCAAAAAAAAAAAAAAAAAAAAAAAGTTCAGTAACCAAAAGAAAGGGACAAAAACGAGCTCCATTGAAAATAAAGGTACCAGCACTCAGGAGGCTGAGGCAGGAGGAGCACTGAGTTTGAGACCAGTCTGGGCTACAAAGTGAGCTCAAGGCCAACCTGAACTGCATAGTGAGACCCTGTCTCAAAAAGACAAAAATAAATAAATAAATACATTTAAGATCAGTCTAATATATGAAGAATTTACTTTCTCCCTAGGTACAAACTACAGATGCAGTTTTTAAAAGATCCTCCTAATCTAGGTATCTCACTGAAATTCAGACAAATTAACAGTTTAAAAAAATATGCAGGGTCCCAGCACTCAGAAAAAAAAAAGAGTAAAGAGAGATAACAGAGCTGATATACCTATGAAAAGTTGAAGCTGAAAGACACTTTTCATAGCCGAAGAAAACAAATGTTTTTAATTATGGTTGATGAACGCAAAACACAAGTCCATTTTACTCAATCAACGTAACAGTTTTATTTTATTTTTTATACAATGGTAGCTTGGTTCACAAACTTAAATTCTGTCCATGATTTCAGTTCTTATCCAATTCGGTTCGCAACCAGAATCATGGAAAGAATTAAGTTCGTGAACCCAAGTACCAATGTGTTTATTATTATTAATTTTGTTTTGTTTCATTTTAGTTTTTTTGAGGTAGGTCTTACCACCTGGCCTGGGCCAACTTTGAATTCACTATGTAGCCCAGGCTGGTCTCAAACTTGCCGGGCTCCTCCTGCCTCAGCCTCCTGTGTGCTGGGATCACAGGAGGGCGCCATCATGCCCGCTACAATTTTACTTTATTAAACAGTATTTTGAAATGATACAAGTTACAAACCTGTTTCTGGATCTTGCTACTCCCTCCTTTCTTTGGTTCTGCTTTCTTTCCTACCTCAATACTGAACAAAGGTATACTTAATATACACCATTCAATGTGTGTCCCATGTCCCATGTCCTTGCCATCACTTCTGCCCTGCAGCCCCATCACTGCTTTTTAGAAGCCCAAGTCCTTAATAAACAGTAATTATTTTCATTTAGCTTTTGTAGTAAGAGTTTTAAATTTACTTTCTAAAAATACCGCTTCATGCCACTCAATACAGGTTTGCCTGGCTTACTATTGATTCAAGATTACTACTTCAGGTCTTATAACTTTGATGCTTCCAGAAAATTACGTGGTCACTGTGATACTGTGATATAAGATTATATATTTGGTCTTTGCCCCTGGTTCTTGGCACATGGATCCTAAGTCCCTTGCAATTTCATACATGATGGGGTGCTATGTGCATCCTGTTGTAATATTTGGTCTTGGGCCCCAGCTCCTGACACAAGTTCTAATCCCCTGGGACTTCCTCAGTGACAGGCGGAATGAGGTAACTTGGACTCCTACGTAGGGGTTGGTCACCAGAGACCAAACCATGATAAATTCTCAGCCCCACTTCAGCCTCTACAGAGGGAGACAAGCTGGAGACTAAGTAACTGATCACACCTATGTGATGAAGCTCACATAAAAACTCTGAACTTGCCAGGCATGGTGATACATGCCGGTAATTCCAGCACCTGAGAGGCTGAAGCAGGAGGATTCCTGAGTTTACAGCCAGCCTGAATTACAGAGTGAGACCCTGTCTCCAAAAAACAAACACCCTGAACTAAGGCGTTTGGAGAGCTTCCAGTTTGGGGAACATGCGGACGTGCTGAGGAAGTGGTAAACCCAGAGAGGCACAGAGCTCTGCACCTCTCTCCACGTGTGCTGCTCTGGCTGTCTCTTCCACGTGGCTGTACCTCTGTAACATGCTTTATAATAAGCTGGAAAAAGCAAATAAAGGGATTTCCCAGGTTCTGGAGAACTGATCAGTGTGACGAAAATCTACCTATCTAGGTCAAAGAAGTGTGTTGAGTAGTCAAAGTACAGTAATAGAGAAAAGAGTTTGTTGTTTTTCTCTATTGGATAGTCACTCCTTAAGATTAAAACAAAACATTAAAAAACAAACAAATACCCTAAACTAAGATTCCAAATGATCAAGATAATCAGTACCTTTTTTTTGGTACCAGCAATTGAACTCAGGACCTTGTGCTTGTTGGGCAGGCACCACACCACTGAGCTATATCCCTGGTATCCCTGTTTTGTTTTGTTTTGTTTCCTTGTCTTTTTGAGACAGGGTCTCACTATGCAGTTCAGGCTGGCCTTGGACTCACTTTGTAGCCCAGGCTGGTCCCGAACTCATAATGATCTTCCTGCCTCAGCCTCCCAAGTGCTCGGATTATAGGTATGCACCACCAAGCCTGGCTCTTAACTCTTTCTTTTTTTTTCTTTCCTTTTTTTGGGGGGGCAGGGTACAGGAGATCGAACTCATGACCTCACGCTTGCCAGGCAGATGCTTGTGCCACTGAGCTAGACTCCTGGTTTAACTCTTTTCTTGATAGCTATGTGAAATAGTATTATAGAAATACTACTTATACAACACTATTATATGAACCAAACCCGCCATTCAGTTGAAACTCTAAGATCCTGCCAGCCTCTAAAAAACTTACTTTAAACATTCTGAAAGTACAACCTTACTGAATATAGGCATCTCTCCTTTAGGCAAGAACAACACAGCATGATTTTCAAGTCATGGGTCCGGGGATATAGCTCAGTGGCATAAGTGTCTGCCTGGCAAACACAAGGCTGTGAGTTTGATCCCCAGTACAAAAAAAAAAAAAAAAAGATTTTCAAGTCATAGTGTCCATTAATTAGAGAACAGGTTACATTAGGATAGTTAGATCCTAGGCCTCTCAGCTACCAAGACCTTGCATAACTGGGAATAATCGAAAAAGCTCTAATATCTGCCAACTTGCTTCTAATAGAGGATAAAGGAGGAAATGGTGCTGGCAGGTTTTTTTTTTTCTTCTTTTCTCTGGTACCGGGAATTGAACTTAGGAGTTTGTGCTGGCCGACAGGCACTTTCCTGGCCCAGGAGGAAATGGTAAGCATGTGATAAGAATGCTGGAAAAGTAGAGCTATCATTATTATTATCCAAATAATCAAATGGTAGAATTATTATACTCTGGTATGTTTAGAATCTATAGCTTTTTTTTGTT
>RJWT010020787.1:0-17838 GCA_004365215.1 Cuniculus paca | reverse complement strand
TCAAAGATAAGGTGGCTGAGTGTGTTTGTACTTGGGGTTGTATCTTCTAATCTATTCCATTGATCCTCAGGTCTGTTTTGACTCCAGTACCATGCTGATTTGATTACAGTAGCTTTGTAGTATACTTTCAGGTCTGGGGTTGTGATGCCTCTTGTGCTGCCCTTGCTGCCCAGAAGTGCCCTTTGCTATTCTAGGTCTTTTCTGGTTCCAGATGAATTTTAAGAATGATTTCTCTAGATCTGTGAGGTATGCTAATGGTATTTGGATGGGAATTGTATTAAATCTGTATAATAATTTTGGGAGAATGGCCATTTTCACAATGTTTGTTCTTCCTATCCATGGGCATGGAATTTCTTTCCATTTTCTGAGATCCTCTTCGATTTCTTTTTTCAGAGTACTATAATTTTCATTGAATAGATCTTTTGCTTCCTTTGTTAGGTTGATTCCTAAGTATTTCATTTTTTTGGATGCTATTGTAAAGGGTGTGGTTTCTCTTATATCTCTCTCAATGAGTTTGTTGTTTGTGTACAGGAATGCGACTGATTTCTGAGTATTGACTTTGTATCCAACTACATTACTGAATTTGGTTATGATATCCAGAAGTCTTTCTATGGAGTTTTGTGGGTCTTCTATATAGAGTATCATGTCATCTGCAAATAGTGATAACTTAACTTCTTCCTTTCCTATTCTTATTCCTTTCATTTCTGTCTCTTGTCTAATTGCTCTGGCTAATGTTTCCAGCACTATATTGAATAGGAGTGGTGATAATGAACATCCTTGTCTTGTTCTCAATTTTAGAGTGAAAGCTTTCAGTTTTTGACCATTTAATGTGATACTGGCTGTTGGTTTGTCATAGATGGCTTTTATCAGATTGAGGTAAAGGCCATCTATTCCAATTTTCTGTAGGGTTCTTATCATGAAAGAGTGTTGGACTTTATTAAAAGCTTTTTCTGCATCTATTGAAATGACCATGTGGTTCTTATCTTTGGCTCTATTTATATGGTGTATTACATTTATTGATTTGTGTATGTTGAGCCATCCTTGCATTCCTGGGATGAATCCCACTTCGTCATGGTTCATAATCTTCTTGATGACTTGCTGCATTCTGTTTGCCAGTATTTTATTGAAGATTTTTGCATCTATGTTCATTAGGGAGGTTGGCCTGTAGTTCTCTTTCTTGGTTGGGTCTTTCTCTGGTTTTGGTATTAGGGTAATACTTGCTTCCAGGAATGATTTAGGGAGACTTCCTTCCCTTTCGATTTCTTTGAAGAGTTTGATGAGTGTTGGCATTAAGTCTTCCTTGAATTTCTTGTAGATCTCAGCTGTGAATCCATGAGGACCTGGATGGTTGGTAAGTTTTTCTTGGTTGGAAGGTTCTAATTACATTTTTTTATTTCATTAACTGAAATTGGATTATTGAATAGTTTTACATCTTCTTGGTCCAGTTTTGGTAATTGATATGTTTCTAGAAATCTATTCATTTCTTTGGTGTTATCGAACCGGTCTCTTGGTGAAGTCCCAAGCCGCACAGCCAGGCAGAACTTGCTGGTCGCACACTCAACTCAGGCCAGGCTCACAATACAGGGTTTCTGACGGTTCTCTGGTAAGATGGATCTCTTCCTCTGTGACCAAATAATCCACTCTTCCATTCATGTTTTACTGTTTGCCTGGCTCCTCCTTTGGGTGGCCTGGGCTCTGCACAGGTGAGGGTGAATCAAGCCCACAGCCACAGCCGAATCACAGCCCTTTCGGCTTCTGCCTCAAAATTTTTTCTTAAAAAACAAAAAATACTGTTATAGCACAGATCCAAATGTGGCAAATTATCTTACTATCATGTTAAGGAAAAGTAATAGACATAGAAAGAAGGCAGAGAAGATCCAGAAATGCATAATTGGTGTGTCTAAAGAGCAAGATAAAAACATATTTCCGGAAAAATTTTAAGAAATTATAAGGATATAATGTATCTGTGGGGGCACGGGAACTGTCATGAAAAAAATCATACTAAAACAACCTTATAACTCTTTCTGGACTTAAAGTTCAAGAATCTTTTGATAAATTAGGAAAAAATATAAAAGAATAAAAAATGTTAGCCTCAGACTTCTTCACAGCAACATTCGGTGCTATAAAAGATGGAATAATTTTTAAAATACTGAAGGAGAGAATGTAAGAATCAGGAATTTGCAATTTACATATTAAAATAACTGCCAGAACAAAAGCAGCCTCAACAAAATATTCCTTAACATGATAAAAAAAAAAGAGGGAATTTTCTTCATATGGGTTTCTGAAGATATCAGTAAGAAAAATTTTAACTCACTAGGAGGAGAATGAACAAATTAAGGAATGGACGTGAATCAAAACAATGTAAAAATGTTATAAAATATGAAAATATAGAAATAATATACCTGGTAAAATTGGTGAAAATTGGAGGATAAAGGCTGCATAAGAACTGGCCAATTTTAGCATTAATGAACTAATAAATGAAGTAATATAGGCAGAATTAGAAAGGTTTGAACATAAACAATAAGAAAAATTGGGAAATTACTTACATAATCTTTTGAATGCCATGGTTTGGATGTAGTCTGTCCCCTAAGTTTATGTCCTAAGTACTTGGTCCTGATGTGGTGGATTGGGAGACAGGGGATGTTTAAGATCTGTGATTTTGTGAAGGTTCAGAGCACAGCTGTCCTGCTCTGTGTGACGATTAATGCTTTCTCACACGAATGCATTCTTGTTTTCACAGCAGTCCTCCAAGAGTGGCTGCTACTGCGTCCCACCTGCATGTATCCACTTCCCTTTCTGCTTCCTTGCCTGCTACGATGCAGCCAGAGGGATCCACACAGGAGGCTGAACAGATGGTGTCGCCTATCTTGGACTTTCAGTGATGAAAACTGGTGAGCAAAATGAACTTCTTTCCTCATAAAGTACCCACCACGAGGTATTCTGTGTTAGCAATAGAAAACAGACTAATACCATGGGAAATAGGAAGTATGGTTATTTATGAAAGATCAAGGGCACATAAATAAGGAAACAAAACCTATATAAAAATTAGTGAAATATATGTGTGCATTTGTGTGTGTGTGAAGTACTTCTCTATCATGAAAACTGAAGATAACATGGAACATTTATACATGGAACATTTTTTTTGTATACATGGAACATTTATAAAAATTGACCATATTGCAGGCCATAAGGTACATCTGAATACATTTCAAAACACCTACACAGTTCTAGCAAAAATATTCTAATTACTGTATAAATGAGAACCATACAATAAATGAAAAGAAACAATATACTACCTTAGAAAGAAAAACCCTATTAAAATAACTTTTTAAGTCATTCAGGGCCTCAAAACTGAAGATCCTGAAATATCTAGAATATAATGACAGTGATATAGAAAGCAAAGCAAAAATTCATTCAGATAGATGTTTTCTTACATGGTTTTTAATGGAAACTTTAATATACAATAAAGGATAAAATTGGCTGAGAAAAAAGTGCTTAGTTTAGAAAATTGAAGATATAAGGGCAAAAAAAAATGAAGGAAAACAAATAACAAAAATGAGATATAACATCAATTAAAAATAGATAATATAACAAATCTAATAGCTGAATCTTCTGAAGAAAAAACTAACAATTATTTCACTAATATGAGTAAGTCCAAAGGAGAAAAGTGAAATGAAAATAAGGAATTATAATAGCCATAATGCCTAAAGGAGGATTCATAGACATTTGCGTTCATCTTTATAGAAATAAATTTGAGAATTCAGATTCATAATAACTTTATGGAAAAAAATTACTCTGCTGATTTTCATAGGAAAATAAATGGAAAAAACTATTCAATATTTATTTCATCTTAAGAACCATTGAACTTAAGAAGGGAATTCTATCAAACATTTAAGAAACAGAAAACTACAATATGATTTAACCTGTTCTTGACAACACACACACACACAAAACTCCATTTTATAATGCAAATACAACATTGACTTCAAAATTCAATCAAAGTTATTATGCTCAGGCTATCAATTTAAATTATGAATACTGGCATAAAATTCCAAATAAAATATCAAAAAGAATCCAGTATAATTAAAAATTAATACAACATAGTAATATTTATTCCAGAAATTCAATAATTAATCCATATTATAAAAGGTGTTTCTAAAATTTATTTCTTAGAGTAGAATTTAAAAAACAGTGTTATAATCACTGTAAAGCTTAAAGGCACTTAATAACATTCAGTTTTCATTCCTGACTTAAAAAAAACTCTCAATAAAGAGATAATAAGTCCATATGTATATATCAAACCAGCAGTATTCTTAATAAAGAAAATGATAGAAACATTTCCATTAAAATTAAGAACAAGATACTATCACTGCTATTATTTAACAAATTCTAAGAGATTTAGCCAATGTAATTAGATTAAAATAACTAGAAATGAAATATGTAAGATTTATGTGAAAAACTTAAATGCTAGTAAAAGACCTGAAGACTAGTAAAGACTTTCACAAATAAAAATGTATACCATAATTGGTTTTGAATAGGAAAGATCAAAATCAGAAATATTGATTCCCTGTAGCCTATAAATTATATACATTCCTAATAAAATATCAAGAGAATTTTTCTGTGGAACTGTACAAGTTGGTCCTGAGGTTCAAATGGAAAATAAACAAGGAGAAATAGAAAAAATTCTGATTAAGATTTAAAAAAAAAGGGGGGGAATGGTCTCATTAGCTTTTAACTTTTTTTTTTTAGAGAATAGAACAAAACAAAACAAAATAAAACGGAATAGAATCAAACACAACATAGCATTTCAGAACAGACTTCTGCAAGCAATACAGGTCTTCAAAACAAACAACAGGAGATTAGCAATGGCTACCCTAGTGTCTCTTGCTTTCTTCGAAATGGTTGTTCATACATTCACACACAATAAACTCAAACAAAACAAAATAATATAAAATCAGATAAAACAAATGAGTGAAAGCATTACAGGCCATCAAATCAGACAACAAGAAACCAACAATGTCTACCTTAATGTCCCCTGTTTTCTTCAAAATTAACTATTTTTATCTAAGTATAATAATTAAAACAATATGGTATTCTTAAAAAAAATAGCCAGGCAGATCAGTAAAATAGAAGAGAAAGTGTAGAAAGAGATCCAGCCATAATGGGAAGATAGTGGACGACAAGATGACCTTTCAGATCAAGGAAGGATGGACTACTCAGTAAGGATATTGGAACAATTAAGTAGCCATCTGAAAAAAAAAATGAGTACTTTGCATGTATGCCCAAACATATTTTAAATTAATTAAGGGTTTGAGCATAAAAAATAAAACTATAAAAATGCCTTAGAAAACTTTAGAGAATTACTTTTTATGATCAGGAGGTGGCAAAGCTCTGTGTGTAAAACAAACCCAAAAGTTGTGAAACAAAAGTGTAATAAATTAGACTATTCAAAATAAAAAAATGTTTCAGTAACTCATTATAATCAAAATACAAATGACAAATTACAAGAAAAATGTGCAACTCATAACAGAAGTAGAAAGTACTACAAGAAACTACAAAAATAGTCAAAGGTTACTAACACTGGCTTACAGAAAAATATATAAATAATTCTGGGAACTATTAGTTGATCATCAAGCTTACAGTTACAAAAACATGAATTCAAGTAAATGAGATACCATTTTTCACTTGTGACATTGTCAAAGAAAAAAATGGGTAACTGCTGGAGTTAGTATAAATTTATACAATACACAGCAAAGGAAGTTTGCTATAATTATCATAATTACAATGGTCATTACTTTTTTGTTCTAGCCATCTTTGGGCAAGTATTTAGTTTCTGAGTAGATACATGCTTGTGTGAATGGAATTACATGTATTCAAATCTATTCAATTTGGCATTGTATGTAATATCAAAAGAGTGGAAATAACAAATATGAATTAATAGGATAGTTAATAGGATAGATAATTCATATGAATATGAATTAATTAGGGTACTCAATTTTGAGTGTATGTAAAGGAATAGTGGAGTTCTTTATATTTTGATAATAATGTTCAAATTATATTAGGTGACAAAAACAAGATGCACAGATAAGTATATAATATGTTAAAATTTGTTTTAAGGTAGAAAAAAAATAATATATGTGAAAATATATTTGCATATGCATGTAGTTTTCTGGAAGAATACACAATAACTGATAACATTGATTGCATTTAGGGATGGGAAATGGATGACATAGTAGCAGGAAGACTTAAGCTTAAATGCTATAAAATCACCATGATTGACTACATACAATAAACTGAACAATCTGATGAATTTTCATTATTGCATACATTCATGAAACTACTGCCTTAAGTACAGAATATTTTTCTAAGTACAATTTATGAAATCCATTTGTATGCAATCCACTATTCTTCAGGCTAATCTACTGGCTTCAGGCTAATCTGTTTTACTTTTCAAAAAACAGCATTAGTGTTATATAATTATATCCAATGCAATTCATTTATTAAAGTGTACAATTCAGTAGTTTTTAGTATACTCGAATTTAGATGTTGTTTCATCTAAAGTCAAACACCTTTTGTGAAATTGTTGCTTAATGATTTTCCCATTTAAAATTTCATTATTTGCCTTTTAAATATCAAGTTATGAGTTCTTTATATATTCTTCATATATTTTGATACAGATACTTCATCATATATACATTGCAAGTATTTTTGCTGTTTTGTGACCAACCTTTTGTTTCCTTAATAATTGTTTTTGAAGACCAACAGTTTGAAGTTCTGAAGATGACCTTTATAATTTCGACCTTTATAATTTGTTGACCTTTATAATTTGTGATTTGGGTATACTCTGTAATGCCAATCTTGAGGTCACAAAGATTTTTCTCTTACTTCTTTGTGAATAAAGAAATTTTCTCTGGAAATTTTATAGTTTTAACTTTTGCTTTTAGTGCTAAGGCTGTTTTGTAAAAATTTTGTATGAATGTGAGATAAAAGTTGATGTTCGTTTATTTCCCTGTGGATATTCAGTAATCTCAACATCGTATGCTGAAAGATTTTTCTTTTCTCACAGGAAAGTCTTTGTATATTTGCTAAAACAAATTGGTCACATACATGTGATCTATTTCTAGACTGTTTATCCTGTACCATTAATCTACAAATTTACTTTTTGCTAATACCATGTTGTCTTGAATTTAGTAGCTTTATAATCCAGAAATAAGGTATGACTGAACCTTCAGCTTCTTATATCAAGATTTATTTTGCTATTCTAGATTCTTTGTGTTTCCATATAAATTTAAGGAGTAGCTTCTTAATTCTTACAAAAGGATTGTGAAAATTTTGATTGAGATCACAACTGAATTTATAGATTAATATGAAGAGAAGTGACGTGATAATATTGTATCTTTGAAACTACAAACATGGTATATGTCTCCATTTATTTGGGTTTACTTTAATTTCTCTTAGCAATTCTGTAATTTTCAGTGAAATATTTTCCTTTATCTTTATCCCAACATATTTCATGATGTTTCATTGCTATGGTAAAGGGATTTTTACATCTCATTTTCTAAATTTTTGCTAGCAAATAGGAATACAATTAATTAGTGCTGTATAAAAGATTATTTCCCACCCCCAAATCAAGTGACTTAAAACAACAGTGAATATTTCTGTCTCAGTATTTCTATGGTCTGGGAATTCAGGTGGTTCTGCTATGGGTCCCCTATGAGGATTCAGTCAAGTTATTGGTTTGGTTAGTCATCTGAAGCATTGAGTGGGGTTGGAACATCTGCTTCCCTGATGGCTCACCCCATCGGTGGTAATGAGTGCTAACTTGAGCAGGAGGTTTCAATTTCTTTTCCTCTGGGCTTCTCCATAGAGCTGCTTGAGTGCTCTCACAACATGATAGCTGGCTTCCCCCAGAGCATGTAGTTCAAAAGATAGTGACAAGGCATGGTAGGCTGTGGTTTAGCCTACATTCAGGAGCCCCATGCCCTTGCTTCGATAATATCTAATTGATTGAACAGCTAGAACTATGGTGGATAGAAGAGAAATATATAAGGGCATGAATGGATGAGGGTCATTGGGAGCCATCTTGGAGTTTGGCTGCCATATTGGTGTGGTATTTTTTATGTTTATACTGCTTGGAATTTTTCATACTTTGTGGATGTCCAGGTTTATCATTTTAATCAGTTTTGAGTACTTTCAAATACTATTTCTTTAAATGTTGTTTTCTGTCTCTTCCTTTCTCATCTTTCTATCTGGGACTTCAATTACATGTATGTTAGACTACTTGTCTGATACGTTATTGACCTTCCATTCTTTTTTTTTCTTTAATCTCACTCCTCTATGTGCTTGATTTAGAATTATTTATATTATTATGTCTCCAAATTCACTGATCTTTTCTTCTGTAATGTCTAATCTGCTGTTAAATCTATTAAGTAAATTTTTTTTCAATTGAGACATGTTGTTTGGGGGCTCTAGAATATTTAGGTGGCTTATTTTAATATTACCAATTTCTCTATATCCTGCTTTCTCTCAAATTATTGTGCTTTGATAGTAGCTCTTTCGAGCCTCCTAATTAACATATGCTAATGTAGAATTGTCTGCTAATTCTGCATTTCTGACACTTCTGTGTCTATTTCCATTCACTGATTTTTCTCATGACTAGTGATCATATGGTGCCATTTAGAATATCTAGCACATTTTTAGTTGGTATTGGATATTAGGAATATTATCCTATTGAGCTTTTGGATTTTGATGTTTTCCTTTAGTGACAATGTTTGTTTCGGAAGGCAGTTATATATTTTACTTGCGTGTCAGTTTGATCTTTTTGAGGCTTGTGGGTAAGCTTTGTTATCGTAGGAGTAGAGTAGCCCAACTGTGAAGCTGGTTTATTCATACTAGTAAGGCTTGGCTTTTTGGTAGTCTTTACTGAATGCTGAGATATTCAAATAAGGACTCCCCACTGAAAGATAACAAACTGAATGTTTTTCAGCCCTTCCTGAGCTCGAAGAATTTTTCAGACAGAAAGCCCTTGCAGTTGCTCTTCGCCTGGGTTTGTGGTGTTCACTTACACGTGTGCAGTTTGGGACTCAGCCAGAGCCTCAGCGGGACTCCTAAGCAGATTACTGGAGTTCTTCCTCTGGGTAGCTCCTCCCTTTCTGGAATCCTGCCCCACAATTTCCAGCTGCCTCAGCCTTTCTGAGCTCCTATCTCTCCTCAACTCAGAGACAGTGAGAGTCTGCCAAGTTCTGAGCGC
Organism: Cuniculus paca; assembly: GCA_004365215.1. Taxonomy (NCBI): domain Eukaryota; kingdom Metazoa; phylum Chordata; class Mammalia; order Rodentia; family Cuniculidae; genus Cuniculus; species Cuniculus paca. Next base: position 8,588 of record RJWT010020787.1, on the reverse strand, counting down.
CCTCCTCCCTTTCCAGTCCTGAGGTTAGGAAATTGCTTCCAGCCTGAGTCCTGCTTTCTGGGATCGTAGATCTTCCACTGCCTGTTGCCCAGGCTGGAAGGAAAAATGAAATTTTATATACTTTGTCCAGTTTTCTAGTTGTTTATGAGTTACAGAGACAGGGATGCAAATGCCATACAGTTACTACTCCTACATGAAAGGAATCCAAAGTCCTTCCCCTTTTGATTTTAAAATAAAGTAAATGAGAAGAGCTATGAAAAAAAAACTTCAAATAATAAAAATAGCAACTGTTAGTACTGAGTATTAGCAGGAGTGACTAGAAGCAGGCCATCTTAAAACTCTGCCGGTTGAGGTTTAAATTAGAACAATCTTTTCGGCTTAAAAAAAGAAAAAAACCTCAACATATTAGGTTTAAACTTTCCGGCTGAAAATTTTTCTTTAGGGCTTTATCCGGAGGAAATAATCAGATATATCTAAAAGTATTCATCAAATAATTAATTATAATAAGAAAAAATTTTAATCTAAAATAAGGACAATGTGTTAACCTAAATATTCAACAGTACAGAATTGATGAAATAAATTGTGTATTCACATTATGGCATACTTTAAAACTAAAAATTACCTTGTGTGGGCATAACAATGGTACAGGAGAATGTTTTAACAATTTTATTAAATTTAAAAAATCAGATTACAAACTAGTTTAATCACAATAATACTAGCCTATTATAAATATGATATACTGAATACAAAATTATTGACAATAGTTAACACTACATGATGTGACTATAAAAATATTTTCTTTTATCTTTTTGAAGTTTTCTAAAGTTCCTGTTATAAACACAAAATTACTTTTCAACATTTGAAGCATTCTTATATAAGGCTGAATTTATGTACTGCAATGGCTTTATCAATGGATATTTCCATTAACAGTATGTGGTCATCCTTCTAGCTATAAGTAGCCCCCAATTCCTGGTGTTATCAAAATGTGAAAATTTTTGATAATCTGATCATCTGAAACGTTATGTAATTTTAAAATTTCTGATTCCCAGGGTACTCAAATATTTTCTCATTAACTTATGGTTCATTCAATTTTGCTTTTTTTTCTCATTTTTGATTGTTATTTAAGTTGTATATATTTAATACAAGATAATTTGACATGTATAAAATGTGTAGCAATCATATCAGAATAGTTAACATTTCCGTTTCCTTAAATATTTTAAAAAGTGTGATATTTCAATATGTGTGTGCAATATAAACTTACCAAATCAAAATTGTGTTTCCATTTCCTAATCATTCAAGCTTGTCGTCAAGAAAAATAATTCTTCTAGGTGTTTGTAAAATATTTAAAAGATTATGAGCTGTCGTCACCTGATCATACTGTAGAACACTATTATTACTTCTATGATGGCTTAGATCTAAAATGCCCCACAAAAGTCTGTGTTCAGAGGTGGCACTTTTGGGATGTGACTGAATTCTAGGGACTCTAACCTGACAGTGAATTAATCCATTGATGAGATCATAATGTGATGACATTTCTGGAAAGTAATGTAAACAAGAAGTAGGGCCTAGTTTTAGGGAGTGGGTTGTGTGGGGGATGTAATTTTGGAGACTGTGTCTTGTCCCTGGCCCCTTCCTCCCTTTCTCTGCTTCCTGGGTGCCTTGAGGTAAACAGTTTTCTTCTGCCACGCTCTTCTGCCATGATGTTCCTACCTTGACACAGGCCTAAAAGCGATAGAGCCAGCTGACCATGGGCTGAAACCTCTGAGACTATGAGCCAAAATAAATGTTTTCTCCTTTAACTTGCTTATTGCAAGTATTTTGTCACAGAGATGGAGTTGAATAATACAACTTTGAATCATCTTTTCCTACCTGTTGTCCAACCTTCCCCTTTAGCCTCTCCTTGACTCTCCCCAGCCTCTGAAAGATATTATATTACATTCAGATTGACATCTTTAACATCCAGAAATGAGAAAGAACACGTTACATTTCTCTTTCTGTGCCTGAATTATTTCACTTAGTATAATATTCTCCTGTTCCGTTCATTTTGTTGCAAATAATAGGTTATCATTCTTTTTATGGCTGAATAATATTCCATTGTGTGTATAGTCTGTATTTTTTTCAATTCACCTGTTGATAAATTGTGGCACATTCATTCAGTGGACTATATAACAAGTAAACTAAAACTACCTATGTCCATGTGGATAAATCTTCAAACTTGCTGCTAAGTGCAAAGCAAAATCCATAATGATGTATTGAAGATGACACCATTGGCAGTAAGTTTGAAATAATGCTGTCTATTATCTACAGATACATAAACATGTAGTAATAATATAGAATATGCATGGGAGCAATAAAAATTTAAACAACACTGATTATTTTATTTCTGGGCAAGGAAAAGGGCAAAATGTGATAAGAAAGAGGTTGTCATTCAATCATTAAAATTTTATTATAAGCAGAATTAGAGATCTTAGGTTTTGACAGAGCTTGAATTAGGGCCCTCAGATGTTTGCTGTGACTCTCCCTACTTCTCGGGGTGGGTTTCAGCCCAATTTCATCACCACAGTTAACTCCGTCCTCTCTCTGTTTATTCATAGATTACACAGTGGTTTTGGTTAAATAAATTCTGAGTACTTTAATACTTTCACAAGTCTAAACAAAACAAAGAAATAAAATGCAAGGCATTATTTCAAATGTTTCTTTAGAAAAATATACAGTCACATAATAATTGGAATCCATATAATTGATGAAGAGCCAAGAAGATGTATAAGTGATAGGCACACACAGTCCATCAAATTTGGATTTGGATTCCACTTTACAATTTTCTAGATAAATTACATTGAATAAGTTTTATAGCTTTTTAGTGCTTCTATTATTTTACCACAAAGTGATATAAAGTTGTTACCTTAATATGGTCCCTGTAAGAATTGAATTCACACAAAACCTTAGCATGATAAGAATCTAATGTGAGTTAATGACTACTACTAACTATGAATATTACCAATACAATTGTAAGGATAAGGAATTTGATGAACTGTATGTACATGATAAGATTAAGAGCAACAAAAAATGGCTAAAGAAAAGAGTGCAACTGCTAAATTCATGATTTCCTTATTATCAGAGTTGTTGCAAACAAAAATAACAAAAAATACCTTAGAGTGGGAAATGGAGAATTATTTTCAAGATAATGAAGATAAGCACTTCTCTAGCAAGCTCCTCAACTGTGATAGACATTGCTCCCCTCTGCAGTTTCCAAAGAGGCTTCTTAACTAGAGACTAACACTTTCAATGAGAAAGTGGACTGGAACTTTAGATACAATATTGACAAGATTCAAGATGACTGCTACAGACTGGCTATGTGTGTCCTCTCCTAATTCATGTGTTGAAATTCTAACTCTAATTATCATTAGGAGGTCATGGTATTAGGGGATAATTAGTTCATAAAGGTAGAGTCTTCATGAACAAACTTAATGTACTATTTTAAAAGATACCCAGAGAGTTCTTCCCTTTTTCATATAAGGTTACAAAGGAATCACATCTAGAATGCAGACACTGTATCTGCCCAGCCTCCAGAACTGTGAAAGATATGTTTCTGTTGCTCATAAGCCACTCAGTTTATGGTATTTTGTTCTAGCAGTTTGAATACAGTCAGACAATGAACTCATGTCTCACATCTATCTGTCAACTAGTTCCAACATTTTGCTGAGTTTTTAGATAAAACATATAAATAGATTAAAAATACATAAGAATCTGAGCATTATTCTCTACTTTTACTGCTGCCACCATGGGTTATGGTCTCCCTGCTTCTACCTTTGGTCCTCAGAGTTTGTTATTCTCTGCAAAGTGCCAGGATTGATACTTTTAAAGCCCACATCAAGGGAAATCAGTGGGAGATCATGCCAGGCCAAGAGACCTACCTGTGCCAACTCAGGGGGACAGAGAGCTGAAAGATAGTATATGATTGGGAAACCGTAAGAGTTAGGTAGTGCTAGAGCTCTGTGTAAAGTCTAGGGACACAGGAGAAGAGAGAAGATAAAGCAGTAAAGGGGGCTCATATGTTGAAATTTCCCACAGGGCCAAGGAAGATGTATGTTTTAGGTCAGTGGTGGAAAACCCATGGCAGCCACAGCAGGCTGTTCGTATCCTGAAAGCTCTAAAAGGTCCACCAGCACAGCTTTAGATGATTAAAAAGTCACCAGAAAAATTTAAGCAAAGGAATAATTACATCAAGCAAATATTTTGCAAAGATAGTTCAAGGATACAGAGGAGAAGACATGATCAGAAGAGCTGGTGGGGGAGTGAGATTAGAGTTACTGCAGTTCGGAGCTTACTGTCTATGATCCACACACTCTTTTGATCTCGGCTTACTTATGTTAGAGAAAAGATAGTTCAACACCTAATTCAGGACTTCCACTCTTTAATAATGGCCTTTATAGAAATAAAGGCCCTGGGTATAACCATATTTTTTGTCAATAAGAGGAGACTGTGACTTTAGAAGTTTAGATATACATACGATGTTTATGACACAACAATTTCCTCTAAACTTATTGGATCATTTTGCAACCTATTGGGAGGTCTTTCATGGCCAACTAGCATTAACATCACTGGGTTGGGGAACAGCTGTTGTTATATGGTGATAGAAGGGAAGAGAAATTATTCAAAAGACAAAAATAAAAAGAGAGATTAACCGATACAGGATTTGAAGAAGAGGGAGCAGTGAAAGTTACTTAGATTTCTGGACTTGATTATGCCTTGCCAACAGAAACAGGAATTCAGGAGGAAAGGCATATTTAGGAAGGTAAGAAGTGATGGGTTCTGTTTCAGAGAAAAGTTTAAGGATTTTTTTTGGGGGGGGGGTGTTTCACCATCCAACTGAGACTATTTAGTTGAAGATATTTCTGTTCAGGGGCTGTGAACAAAGTATCAAGGTGGAGAGTTGACACTGAAGGATGTTCCTGTAGTGAAGGTAGAGCCAAGGACTTTATGGTTCATACAGATTATCACAACCAGTGACTCTGAACACACCTGGTACCTGTCAGTGTTTTTTTGCCACAGAATAAGGACCAAAAGCCACAGCCTTCTGATTTTTAAACTCTAATCTTCTGTGCTATCCAACTTGAAGAAGACAGCACCATCATACTGAACTCCCTTGCCCAAGGCAGGAGACCAACTTGCAAGTCTGAGTGGTGCCACCCAGTGAGGGACAAAGGAGGCAAGAAGGGTGGGGGGACGAGTAGGAATGGAATGTGTCAGGGAAGGCTGGGAGGGGCACAGCATGTGAATTGCAAGAATTGCAAGTTGTTCTTGGCAGCCCTTGCAGCAGGAGTCCTGTGACAAGCCTGAGTTAAGGAGAGAAGAAATCATCTTTGGGACAGGCTGTCCTCTTTGGGACAAGACAGAATATTTAGCAAGTTTTGCAAGTTGGGGTGGGTGAAAAGTATGGAAGTGTGAGAGGGAAGGAATTTAACACATGGGTCAAATATCACCCAGCTTGGGAGGGGAGGCTGTCTATGGAGAAGGGCTCATGGGCAGCAAGCTGCGGGTTCAGAAGGCAAAACAGCACGCGTGGCAGAATTCCGGAGTGTGTGGAATGCATGCTGCCAGAGTGAACGGTATGTGACAAATTGCCATATGGGGCTGTGGTATGCCATGAAGCCACACTGTGCCCTTGCTAGTTGGTGGTATGCTGCAGAGACATGCGCAGGTGGAAGAGAGACATACTCGCCTGTGTCCCTCACCCAAAGTTTAGTGCATACCACATCCCTGGTAGGATTTTTGGAGTATGGCAACATTTTTGGTTGTCTTCTTTCATCATAGAATTTGTAAGTTGCCTGAAGACATTGTTTTACTGGACCAGGGACCGTCATTCCACTCTTCAGAACCAAAGGTTTATTGCTAGATTGCATAACCTGCTACCTTTGATACAGTCCCCTCTCTGGCATGCAGGTGATTTGGGGTACGAATTACAGTAGTGGGAAGAGAAGGCACAATCTATGGGCCCTTTCTTGTGGTTTGTGGACCCTGGAGCTGCAGAGCACCACTCATTTTGGAGGTATCCATGAATAAGGTTGAATGTGCAGGCTGTGAAGTTGGCCGCCGAGATTTACATCCCTACGTAATCTCAGGCCTCAGATTCTTGTGAAGCAAAAGCAGAGAAAAGAACTTACAGAGTGGCTAAGAGACTTTAGCAAACTATCTACATGGAAAGTATGTTTTCAAAGACCCCACATCAAGTACTAGCATTGCTATGGTGTTGTCAGAACAGAAGGGCTGGCTCCAATGATAACGTCCAGGTGCTCAGGCTGTGTCTCCCCTCTCTACAGCACATTTCTCTCTCAGTCTTGTCCACTTTGGACCTGTATTGTCTGCTCTTCCAATGGTTCTGTGCCACCCTTGTTACTGTGGGAATGGACACTCAGTTGTATCTTGGGCCTGGAAAGAGCAAGTGTCAGGCACAGGCGCGGGCACCTGGGGTCTTGGGCCCGCTGTTCTGTCCAAGGTGCTGAGTCATTAGCAGGGCGGGAGGCCCCACTGCACTGCTGGGCTTGGCGTGATCTCTGGGGAGGATTAGCAGATTGCGATCAGAACAAGACATGAAGGAATTGCTGCTGATGTTGATAAGTGACTTGGAAGGCACCCAGAGGAGGGAAAACATGAGAGCCAGCTGTGGGATCAAAGTGCGCGTGGGCAGGCTGCGCCCGACAGGAGGCAGGGGCAGAGATACATGACTCAAGAAGGACAAGGGTCCCCTTTCAGCTATTGTTGCTTTGGATGCTTAAAAGAACCAGTGAAAGGAATTGGATTTTGACATTTAGTCAAATAAAAACATTTTAAATACAGAGCACAGGATCACTCATACATGGCTGGTGGGTTGTGAAGTGGTGCAGCCACTCTGCAAAAGAGAATGGTGAGTTTCTCACAAAATCAGACAATCTCCAGTCTCCCTGATGCAGCAGATCACACTCTTGGACATTTATCCTAGAGAAGGGAAAACTTATGCTCACACAAAAACCTGTATGGAAATATTTATAGCAGCTGTATTAAAACCAAACTAGAACCAACCTAAATATCCCTCAACAGTTGAATGGTTAAAATAACTGTGGTACATCCATGTGCTGAGGGACAACTTAGCAATGCAAAGGAAGGGACCAGTGACACATGCAGGTCACCACAGAGGAAGCCCAGAGAATTATGCTGAGTGGGGAAAAAATACCCAATATCAAAGGTACCCTATTCTGTGACTTTGCGCACGTGCATAATATAATATCACTGAGGTAGTACATTATAGAGGTGGAGACCAGATTAGTGGTTGGCTGGAGTGAGGGTGTGGGGTGGAAAGGGAAGTGGTGGTGGCTGTAAAGGGGTGGCATGAAGAAGCCTTGTGAGGACGCTATTCTATCTCATAACAGTGCTGGTGTTAGGTGAAATACACACGTATTAATGGGTGCATGTAAAACTGGGAAATTTGAGTCAAATTGATGTGCCGTGTCAAATCAGCAGTCTGGGTGTAGTGTTGAGCAATGCTTTAGTAAGATGTCACCACGAGGGGAACAGAGCATCTCTCTGTGCTAGGTCCTACAGCTACACAGGAATTTCCAATTTTCTTTAAAAGTTTTGAAAACATAGAGAGAGCTCTTGTCCCTGGGATATTGCCCTTGTAAAAGGAAACTGTAAAGAGTATCCCCTATTAGGTTTTTAACAGTGAAGTCTCCTTGAGAAACAGTTGGCAGAAGTCATTCGTCTGGGGGGCCCCAGCTGCAGGTGAAGCAGGAGAGTGAGTCCTCCTCCACTCTACTGGGTAAGCAATACTTTCAATGGTGCTTTGAGATGTCTTCAGGAAAGTACTACAAGAGCAGGATAAAGGCTACCTCCAGGAACAGGGGATGAGTGCCCATGTGAATCAGAGAGAAATACCACATGGCACCAGCAGGTTGATAGCACCCAGGTGGTCACATGGGCCCAGGACTCCCCCACACGACCCCCCCCCATGACCCAGAACAGAGGGTGAGCATTCTTGGATAGGTTCTCAGAGGAGTGTTCTAAGCTGCAATTTTATAACATTCATATGCATGTAAGTGACCCGTTAAACCGTACGTTTCTACTCAATAAGTCCCAGGGAATCCAAGTCTCTGAATTTCTAAAAAGCCATGAATGAGGTGAGGCCAGTTTTTCTGGGCCAGTCAGTCACCAGAATCTAAAGAAGTCACACCCAGCCGGGCGTGGTGGCTCATGCCTGTAATCCCAGCACTCGGGAGGCTGAGACAGGCGGATCGTTGTGAGTTCAAGACCAGCCTGGGCTACAAAGTGAGCTCAAGGCCAGCCTGAACGGCATAGTGAGACCCTGTCTCAAAAACACCAGGGCCGGGGATCTAGCTCAGCAGCCTAAGTGCCTGCCTGGCAAGCGCAAGGTCATGAGTTCAATCCCCGGTGCCGGAAAAAAAAAAAAAAAAAAGAAGTCACCCCCCCCCATGCCTGTGGAGGAAGGGAATACAAGGTGAAAAAGGAGTACGGGAAGAAATGAGGGGAGGATGAGACAGAAAAAGAGAGACTGACTGGTAGAGGCAGATCTCAGTGAGCTCAGTGAGGGGTGG
>RJWT010020786.1:0-17844 GCA_004365215.1 Cuniculus paca | reverse complement strand
TTTTCCTCAAGAAAATAATTTTTATTAAAGAAAAGAATAGGAAAGTGTTTTCAAATATTTACTAAAGGAAGCCTCCAGGCTAACATTAGCTCCCCTCAACCACAAAATTTTCACTGGAACTTTACAAATACACAAGATACTCTAGATTAATTTATGTATAAGTTTTTTGTGATCCGTGCAACTATTGTTTGTAGGTGTTTTTGTAATGTGTATGTGATAGAATAAAGGAGGATTCACAGAGAGATAGGAATTAGAATGTTGCTGTAAGCATTTCTGTACATCTATGTCTTCAGTATCCATTTGAAGAAAAAGCCTTATGTCAATACTAAGAAAGGATGCATATGTATTACACTCCCGGTAAATGTCCTGAGACAGTGTAAATATTGCCATACTTAATCTTGGCTGAAATTACTTTTCTAAATACAAAATATTTCTCTCACTTACTAAGATCCAGTTCTGTTTTGAGAGAGAAAAATGTTTTTCTTTTTTTGTAGTAACAAATGGGCACTAACTTAAAACGCTACATGCATGTGTTACAAAATAACTTTCTGGACTTTTCTTCCAAGTTGCTAAAGTATATTCCCCTATGGGTGTAATTTGAGGGGATGATTTTGAAAGAGTTTTGGTCCATGCTATGAATTATAACCAAGTGAAATGTTTGCTTCACACTTTCTAGGTAAACCACCGACTTTCAGTAAATACAACATTGATCCAAAGCTATTGAGGTACTTTGGGTTTTAGTGAACATTTCACACAGTACTCTGAGGCCAAAGATTGTTTGACTTTCATCATTATACAGATAGTAATCTCTGGGAAAGGTCTGATGAGACAGGTATTATTTCTGAAACACGCTTCTCAAACTTGCAGAATAATTGCATCAGATTTCAGCAAACACATGCAGTTTCCTTCCTAATACCAATTAGAATATAAATAAAAATAAAAGAAATATTTTTAAGGATAAAAAAGAATCCAAAAGTATTTACTACTGATATTTATAAAACCATTAATATATTTACAAAAGTCAATTATATTGATGTCATATAAGGAAGTAAAGGGTATAGACACCTGGTAATTAGTAGTTGGACTGTTTTTATTGTCTTAAACTTTAAAAATCATTATTATTTCAAAAAACTAACCACAACTTGTTAGCTTTTTCAATTTTTCCCCCTTTGAGACTATACAGAGGAGTGGCTTTTACTTCCTGTCTCTAGATTATCTTGGCTGAATTTTTAAGAGACTTTTGAGGAGCTAAGAAATGGTTAATGCATTGAATCACTCATGCACCTAGATTGGCATATTATCTATCAATTAGACACACAGGGGCAAAAGGGGAGATTGACAAATTCAAACCTATACCCTGCCTAAAAGTCAGTCGTGTGAGAGATGCCATTAATGTGTTTGGAGACCAGCAGACCTGACTTTCTGTCTCTGCCATATACTCTCTGTGAGGGCCTTTGCAGGATACTGATCGTAGGTAATTGAGGCTTTTGAAGATGAGGAACAAAAGTGAGACAACTGGGCACAGTGACTCACATATTAAAGGAAGGGATGTCCTGTTTCCTTTGTGACCTGGATCTAGGCATCTACAGGTCTATTTGGGCAGTAAATTGTGAATGATCGAGTAACAAAGTACAGTGAACCCTTTCCCATCCTTGTCACAGTCCAGGAAAGTTTATATTTGTAATCCCAAGGAGAAATTATTGGAATTCTGATGAGCTAATTCCACTTTACCACTTCCAGTACAATCCAAGGTGGGAATAAAGACACTAAGACATATGTATACAGTTATGGAGAACCAAGGGGTCCAGCTAAGATGGCGGTTCACCAGAACAAAGGCCACACCCAGAGCCCAACCAGGGTTTTATTGATTCTCCGTGAAGGGATGAGTGACAGTGAGAGTGGTGGGAAATATGTGACTACCATGACTACCGTGAGCTGGGCTAGGTAGGAAGTCTGAGATCACCTCTGTGATATGCAGAGGGCAAGAAATGCAGAGAGAGTAATATTCATAACACATCCAAGGTAGTATCTAATAATTTGGGATCAGTGCTTCAATTCTGATGTATAATCCTGTTTGCCCTGGGAAGTCATAGCCTCTTTCTTGAGGCTCAGTTGTGGCCGACAGTGGGGAGCATGGCTCTTTACCTTGCCCAGCTGAACTATGTATTAGGGGAGTCACTGGTGGGGTCACACCGACCTATTGCTTTGCTTCAGAGATGACACATCAGCTCCTCAGCCAGCCCAATTCACATTGCTTAAAGCCAATCGAAGGGACACAGAAATAGCCTAGCCAGCTCTGTACATATCAATACATGGAGATAGGGTCAAGTTTATCCAAAATGAAGATAGTTGCTCTTCTTTTCAAGGAGAATCAGAGAGAGTCATCTGGGTGGTTCCCCACAATGAAGAAGTTGAAAACCAGCAATAAAACAAGGCAGCTTGAGGCTGGTGACACATGTCTCAGCAATACTGGCTTTCCACGGTAGAGATATAGAGTCTGTCTGCCCATTGGCCAGTGTGGAACAGCATGCAATGGCAAACCCTTTGTCTAGCTCTGTGTCTCTCTGACACACAGACACATACATGCACGCACACACACACACATGCACACACATGATGCTGTGAGACATCCACAAAAAGTGAGGAAGGTCGAAGGGAACTGCAGTCACATGCAACTTCCCTCAGTCAGGGTCGCAAGGACGGGCTCAACATGCAGCCACAGGAATAGGACGAACTGGTGGAATGCGCTCTTCTGCCGTCTCCCCCGTGCTCCAGCTGAAGCGAGGTGGCCGCGGTGCAGCATTCTGAGAAACCAGTACTAGCAGAACATGAGGCCTGCCAAAGAGCTGCTGTATTAGTGGCTCAGTCAAGGAAAGATACCAAAGACCAAGGGCAGCGCTGTGTGAAGGCTTTCTATAGCAAAGCTGCCAGACCACCGACACAAGGAAAATCAGATTATCTTGGGGTCTTTATCCCTTTTCAAATGCACCTTTTGAGCGTCCCATTTTCCTGACACTATATTAGGAGCTGTTGAGCCTGTGATGAATGAGACAAATTCCTTTCACCATAAGTTACACTGAAAGGAAAAGTTGGCAATAAGTGCAAGCAGCAAGGTCATTATATTATTGACTCCAAGGTAAGAAAAGAAGCGCAGACGACTTCTGGAGCTTGTAGTGGCCAGGGGGTCGGGGGAACCTTTCTGAGATACTGACATTTGTTTCCTGCATTTGAATCATACACTGTGTCCAGGCCGGCAACAGACAGCAGAAGAAGTCAGATGGATTCCTCGCTGCTGCGAGCATGTTGAGAAGTTCGGCCAGCGCTGAGTTCCGCAAGCCCTGAGCTACCAGGGCTCTTTCTGATTCCTGCTCAGAAAGAGCACGTTGTAACCTGAAGTCATTCAGAGACCATTAGAGTGTATTTTATGGCTGAAGAAAATGAGATTCTGTTATGGTTTGGATCTAAACCATGTCTCAGAAGTCTCGAAAGAGTGGAAAGTGATCGGGTCGTGGGGGCACTTTCCTCGTCAGTGAGTTCATCCACTGATGAGTTCACATGCGCGTTTTCCTGGGAAATGCAGAGTGGGAAGATTCATGAGGAGTAGTGACTCACAGGCACAGCTCAAGCATCTTCAAGTTATCGTTTAAATCTGATCCCAAGATGATAGGATTTCTCTCACTGATTCTAAATGAAAATTCTTTCTTGGTTTGGGAATGCAAACCTTTTCAAAATAAGGCAGAATAAATATAAAAAGTAAAGCAGCTTCTATTAAGCAGACTGGAATGGAAGCATCTGACCAAGACATTTGCTTCCTTGACCAAATCATCATGTTTGTATTCTCTTGCAATTTAATTACAAAATAATTCGTTGTCACATGGAAAGAAGAGATAGACAATGCAAAAGACCATAGTGATTGAGTACTCTTGTTCTAATTGGTAATCTACTGTACACAGGTAATGGGAATGCATATGTGTTCCATTAAGATTGATTTTAGAGAACAAAGCTTTATCGAGCTCATTGCATCTAGATTTTGCCTGGTCTAGATCTTTCTAGATGTTGTTAATTCCAAGCCTTTTAATAGTCCCAGAAATAATTTATTCAAACCAGATATCAGTTATCATTGATTCTTACACAAATTATATATTTCAGAGAAAGAAGTTGTTCTCTGCATAGAAATTTAAGCTCCTGGGAGATGAATGCAAGATACAGCACCAAGCACATATGTAAGATGGAGTGTTTAGCCAATAAAACAATGTGAGAGTTTAGACCTTAGAAGAATTCAAAGCGGTTTTTTAAATACTATTTGTTTGTTTTACTTCCTTTGTCCCCTGCAACTGTATTTGAGCAGGATACATCGAGGCAGCTGTCAGACATCAACTTTGTGTGTACGTTTCTTTGCTAAATTTGATGTCTTCAAATTTCCTTCAGTATATAAGCTCCCCTCCTCTCCTCTCCTCCTCTCCTCCTCTTTTCCTTCCCTTCTCTTTTCTTTTTTTTCTACCATTTGCTGAAATAGTGTATATTTTAAGTAATATTTGCTTAATGTTAATTTTTATCATTATGTAAGTAGTATATATTCTTAATAACTAACGTTAGTTTTACTCAAAAGTATCTAGAGGCTATGGATGAAAGAAAAAAATAATCCATACTAGGATCCATCAGAATTAAACTTTGAAATAGATATTGTCAAAGCAGTCTTGGTACATAGTAGATACTAAAATATTTTATTATATGAGCGAAAGACCCAGGTACACTATCTTCTATATATGTGGGTGTATCTACCCCCACATGAATGCTTTGGTGTGGACATTTGAGCACATGCACACTTTAAACATTTTCTAGTGAGGTAGTTTTGGCCAAGTCACATATTCTTTGAGTCCCATTTTGTCATCTATAAAAAATGGAAAAAGTATGTAATATCAGTTTGTTTTACCTTAGAGTGGTGACATTAGGTAAATTACATACTTTCTCTGAAATTCAGTTTACTCAGCTATAAAATGGAGAAAATAATAACTTGCCTTAAAAATATTAGCAATTTCTGTACACATCTTAGTTAGAATAGTTCCTGGTACATAAGAGGTATTTTAAAAGTTAGCAAATATTATTAATGTAATTTAGATTGCATGCATGTTATATATGAAGCATTACAATTATTGTTGTCTTCTATCTAATGACTGAAGAACTAAATATTATTGGGGAACTGAGCGAGAAGCAGCCTGAATAGCTATGGCTGAGATGACATCAATGAGAATAGTTTATAATTGCACTGAAATTCACTTTATTAGAACACAGCAGGGTACGGTGGGAAGAACGTTTGCTTGGGAATCAATCCTGGTTCTTTGATTATTAACTATGTAGCCTTGGACAAGTTATCTTACCTTTCTAGGGCTCTTTCTGCATTCGAAAAGTGGAGCAGAAAATCAAGGGAAAGAAAATTATAGGGTAGCTGCCACAGTGAAATTTGGGATCAGGACCAAAATCAGGGTTCTGGTTTCCTGACTTCCATGTCAGGTCTCCTAATGCAGCAGCTGATTTTGTCGGAAACATTTCATTCATAAGTAGATGCTAAAAAGATTATTAACTATAGTGTGTCAAGTGCTTTGTTTTTTGCTAGAAATATGACAGCATGTAAACACCAAAGTAAGTGCTCGAATGAAGTTCTGAGTCTTGCAGGGAAGAATGGTACAGGATATGGGGTCTGATGCTAGACTTACAGGTACTTAGCTGAGCTCGAAGCCTGAAGATCCAGACCTGTCTCTCTGTCTCTGACCTGTTTAAAGAAGGAATGAGGGGTGCCTGATGCTTCTCCCATAGAGGCAACCTGCCCACACCCCTATGATTTAGAAGTTTTGTTTTGAGATTTCCTGGCTCCCACTGCAGCTGCAAAATAGTTCTGAAGTAAAGGAATTCTTTCCCAAAGTTTCCTAGCTTGAAGGTAGACTGCTTAAGCAGACAATGCCTTCTGCGCCAACTTCAGTGTGAGAGCATCCTCCCGAGATCACAGGTTTGTGTGTTCTCCAGCACCCTTTTTCCTCTTGTTCTCCTTGTCTCCCTTCTTTCCGTCTTTCCTTCCTTCCTTCCTTTTGCTATCATTAAATTTGTCTCTTTCTCTGTCTCTCTAGCTGTGATCTTAATTATTTTCCTTCTCATCTTTAACTGTACACGGGCTGTGGTGTTTCACAGACATGGTTCATTTCATGATGTCTCTCAATAGTTCCATTTCCTGTGGATTTGAGGAATGATGTGGAACAGAGCAGTCATCGCAGCTGCCTCTGCAGGAAGAATGCAGATCTGAAACAGAGGGATCAGGGCATGTGGAGCCGAGCAGATCACTGCGGCACAATTTAGAGTTGAGAAGGGTAGACTTTCCTTCTGCCTCCGAGGGGGGAGAGAAGGTGGGGGCAGAGAAACAGAGAGAGAGGGAGAGAGAGAGAGAGACAGAGACAGAGACAGAGACAGAGACAGAGACAGAGAAAGGGAGAGAGAGAGATTTGATTTTGGCACTGTCTACTAATGGTACTTCTACTATCTCCCCATGAAATTATCAACCTGAGCCTGTGGTATTCATGGTATAATTCAACCTGGAAATATTGTGACTCTATGGTTCTAATGATTATGTATATGGAGAGGAATCCAGGTCTGATAAGTATAAAAGAGGTAAACACCAAAATAAAAAGCAGTATTTTATTTAAAATTTCTTAAGATTGAATCAATAGCTCTTCAGTCTCTGGTGTTTCTAGGTAACCTCATCAGCATTTGGGTATAATTGGTATGGTCAGTGTTAAGTTTCATGGAATGAACACTTTTACAATCATGAATCTAATGGTGGGCACTTTTCCTCCAAAAATGCTCATTTATTTAACAGATGGTAAAATAAAAATTTTACAATAAGGAGTAAAATCACTTGATCTGCCTACATAAATCCATTCATTCAAAAGTTGACCGAATCCCTACTTTGTGCCAAGTACTGCCTCATGTGCTGGGGTACAAAGATAAACAGGACAGTGTTTGCTATCTGGAAGGATACACTCAAGTAGTTAAAATAAAAAATTCAAATATGATAATATTAAAATATCTATTCCCACCTAGTAATAATGAAGGCAAATTGGATCTTGAAATTAGTAATAGTTACTATGTATTGCCAGGAAATTTAAATGTTTTAAACACATTAAGTCTTTGCATCTTCAAAACAATCCAGAGAAATGGTGCAATGACCTGACTATGTCCCTGGAATTGCATGTGTTGGAAAATTCATTTCCAAAGTTATATATCGTGGTGTTTAAATGGTGGGATGTTTGGGTTGGGATTGGGAACAGGACTCTGCTCTCTTCAATGGGTCGATCCATTCATGGATTATTCCATTTGTAGACTATTGGGTTGGCGAATTACTGGGTTACTGCAGGAATAGCTTTGCAGTAAAGACCAGCTCTGCCTGGCTAGCTTGTTCTGTTTCTCCATGTGATACCCAGAGCTGCCTCAGGACTCAAGAGTTCCATAGCAAGAAGACCCTCACTAGAGGTGATCCCTTGATCTTGAACTTTCCAGCCTCTAAAAATGTGAGAGGTAAATTTCTTTTTTTTGTATATCACCGAGTTATAGAAAGGAAAAATGGGCTAAGGCAAGAGGATACTATTATCACCATTATCACAGAGGAAAAAACAGCTTGGAGAAATTGAGTTCTGTTCTAGGTGCCACAGAAAGTAAGTGCCACAGGGAAAATTCGAATCCAGAGTTTCTGTCTTCTAGAATCTACGTATTTAATACTTAAGCCAGTGATTCTTAGACAGCACTGGGTAAGCAGCAGTCCTCAGTATAAAGAAGAAAATAAAGCTTGCAGGCCTGAAGAACAAAAGTAATGTAGCTTAAAAATCTGCATCACCCACTATCAGTTTCCTATAAAAGAGATACCCTACTGATAAATGCCTTGGTAAATTATTTCTAGCTACCACTTAGTATAAGTTGTGGCTGGACAATAATGAAGTAAAAAGTCTAGAGGGAGGCTAACACGTTGGTTTGACACTGTAATCACTGTTCAAGTTGTTCTAATTTTTCCTACATATACTGAATAGTTATTATGGCCGATAATCATGGATGGAGAGTTGTGTCTACTGATTTCTTTATGTCCAGAATATCTCAATTTTTTTTATCTTTTCATATATCTAAAGTAGGAAGAAGGAAACCCTTTAGAAATAGCTCTTAGTCAGATCCATGTTTATTTGCACCCTCATTTCACTGCTGATTCTAAGCAGCACTTTCTTCCTTTCTTCCTTTTTTTTTGATACCGTCAGTCTAACTGCTTCATTCATTAAGAGAAAGAGAGAACAGACTGGGAAGTATTTGTTTGGGCTAATTAATTGGAAATGAGAGCACGTGTATTTTGCAATTTAGCAAAGTCACTGGAGTGGAAAGGGAATAGGCTGCTTCTGCCACTCATAGGCTGCTCATGTCTTTCTGCTTGGGTAGATGGCTTCTAGAAACTGGACTCATAGCTCTGCAGATTTATCACCCCTTGAAGAAGAATAGAAGCAAAAATAGTCAACCACAGAAGTAGAATACAAAGGGAGAGATGCTTAAAGATGTTAACAATTAGAAAAATAAAATCGAGAGGTTAACAAATGGAAGGTTCTTCCGTATCATTGTGGTTCTGGACGGAAGCAGTGACAGCAAGCACATCTTATAAAGCTGATCTGGTACAAGGAGGGAATCAGGGAAGAGGACTGCTTTGCCAGCTCTGCCCAGTCATGGCCCTGTGGTCACCTTTTCCAAGGTGGCCCCCGGTGATCCTGGCTCCTGGTCTTCACATCACTGTGGAACTAGTATGTGGCAGGCATTACGGGCATCACTTTGCACGGGGGTAAAAGAGCCCCTCACTGTAGCTTTGGTTTCCTGTGCTGCACCAACTGCTTATCCCCTCTGCCCTGGAGCTTGGGGAAAGTTACACAGTAAGCAACTCTGTGGAAAAGCCCACCATCTTAGTTACATTCTTGTGAGACAAAGTAACCAACATCTGAAGTTAAAGGGGAAAAGGGTTATTTGGCTCGTAGTTTGTAGAGGTTTCAGTCCACCATAAGCTGGCTCCAAGGCAGGTGGCACAGCAGGCAGGCCTCACAGAAGAGAAATAGTTCATGGTGGGGCAGAAGGTAGCAAAGCAACAAGGGGGTTTGATGCAGCTCTTCCTACTCCTTATATCTTATCCAGGCACTTAGGGTGGGTGGCACTCACACCTTTCACCCTAGTGCTCTTTATCTTAGCATTGCACCATGAATCGATCCCAGTATCACACATTCTAGACCCAGCCACCTCTGTAAAAGCCCCATCTATGACTTCATGAAGCTTTGAGAGGGGGCATCTAGACATAAGCCATAACACCTACATAGGGAGAGATGGAAGTCCTCTACCAGCACCCACCCTGAGTGATCTTGCAGGCAAATCCTTCAGCTCTGTCTCCAGATAGTTCCAGCTTTAGATGTTGTGATTACAACCTTGAGAGCTAGCCTGATCCATAATCACTCTAGAATGCTGACTCACAGTAACAAAAATAATAAATGTTTGTTATTTTCCCATGCTATGCTTAGAGTGATTTACTTTGCAGCAAAACATCACTAATACAGTTCAATGGTTATCTTTCAGGGATGGCACTGCTTCTGCCAGACACACAAGCTTTCCTTAGCTGGTGGTTTCCCCGAGCGGTGCTACTCTTGCTGCTTTGGGTGTACCATTTCTCAGAGACACCCTCACAAACACTGCCATCCAATGCAAAGGATTGTATATCTTAGACGTTTAGCCCCCAAGGGCAAAACTTTGCCCTAAACATTTTTAACTTTCAGAAAAGAGGAGATGAGACCCTTTCAGGGAGCAGGTTCCAATCTGGATTTGACTTTCACTTTTTTTGTCTCTGTTTCAAAGACATCTTACATTCTTGGATATTTCTGACGTCTGAGTCATGTGTCAAGATGTTGTTGATTCTAGTGATGGCAACGTTTCCTCTCATATGCAGAGCAGATTGTTAAAACATGCCGAGACTGTGGCGCTCCTTTCCATTCTGCTGTTCCCAATTTTATTGTCACTTCAGAAATAAACTACAACATATAAAGGAGCACTGAGAAGGCGGCTTTAAGAGCCCTGGGGTAGAGCTAAAAGCAGCTCCCTTGATTTTATGTTGGAGCCATCTGGTGCTTACATCAGCTACCACTTGTTTTCAAATATATATTATTTGCGACTTTGTAGAGCTGAGTAACATGAGCCCCTTTGGTACAGCAAATATTGTCAACGTACAGTGATTTAAATCAAAGAAGGAGCTAGTCATTTTATACGAATCTGTGTGGCTAGAGGTTGAGAGCGTCACAGCACTGAGAATCAGAGAATCCTTAAGAGAAGGGTCTAAGACTTCATCCTTCTGGACACCAAGGAAACAAACTAATCCTCTTCAATAAAACCACCTGTTTCTAGAGTCCAGACTAGCACTCACTGAGTGCTTCTACGTCCTAAGCGTCATGCTAAACACTTCACACACTTTATATACAATCCAAGCTTATCCCAGAAGGAATTAGACAGTGCTGCAATAATCCACAACCTTGAAATGTCAGAGAAGTAATCTAACAAATTTTTTTTATTGCTATTATAAATGTGTATGTGTACAGCCTGCAGAGATCAGGCTACCATCTTGTTTGTGTACCATATGGAAACAACAGAAATTTTCCTTGCTCAACTTGGGAAAAATGGGGAATGTGTTATACAAGGATTCTTTTACAGTTTGGTTTGGAAACCTCACATATGGCTCAAAATGTCACTGGGCAAGAGAAGTCACATGATCTTGCCTTAAAATCTACCCAAATGCCAGGGGATGGAGGAGGACCTAACTAGGTAAACACTGGAAGTCTCTGAAATACTTTATTTTAACAGACTTATTTTATAGTTGCAGAAGGCATGGCACAGAGAAGTAAAGTCAAGATTTAAGGTCGTTTACCTGAAAAGTAAACTGGATAATTGTAAACCCAGGACGGTTAAAAGCGAAAGCCTATGATCTAAGCAGTATGTACAGGAGAGAATTCCCGGTCGAGGGTAGTGCTGACTGAAGGGAATTGTTGAGTCGCATGATAGTTGGGTCACTCTGGGTACAAAAAGCGCACTTTCATGGATTCTTTCAAATACTTACCATCCTCCAAGTGAATGTGGGTAGGGATCATTTGCTCACCATAGAAAGCAGAAGCACGTAGGATATTGCCAGCAGCATAGGAAATGGCTAATAAATACCGGTGAAATCTATTGAATAGATGTGTGTGGTAGTGATATATGGTGCTGTATACGTTAGGTTCTAGCATGCATGCTTGGTTTTGATTTGGGGATAACGTGGATGTTTGCAATGATGTGTACCTCCTTGCTCATTTATACTGAGAAGGGTAAAATTAAGCTGACCTATAAATGATTCACACTACAATGAAAGTAACAGCACTGTGACACAGGAAGGTTTACTGTTCAAGGCCAAATGGCAGAGTGGTCATCCTCGGAGTTATATTAGCCTCTCTCTGCCTTGCCAGCTGTGGGCGTTGTTTGGAGTTCTCAAGATGAGGACAGATTATCTAGTCACAGATGACCATTCTCGTGCTCATTGACGTATTAGCTTTCCAGTTCCACACAGGCTTCAGTCATGTCCATCTCCAAGGGGCATAGCATTTTAAACTGAAACTGTCCTTAAGAACTCTTTCCTCTCCTAGGTTCTGGTGCCGCTATTTCCTAGAAAGACCATTCCTTCAAGGGATCTTTCCTAACTCACATTTGCTGCTGTCTGGGTTCAATGAAGTGGACTCTTTTGCTACTCACCTAACTTCTTTTTTTTCTACAGCTGTGGATTTTTTTTTTTAAATCTGGTTCTTCAAACAGAAATACTGTGACTATGGAAATGAGCCATCCACAGTGTTATTCAGGTCTGAGACACTCGATTTACAAATTTTTATTCCTTTTGTAAGGGAATAAGCCAAGGTCAGCCCCAAAATTAACTCCAAAGACCACAGTCTACTGCTGTCCAAAGGCTGCTACTACCATGCATTCTTAATCAAAGTACTTGTAGTGTAATGGGCAACAATTGACTTGTTAGAGAGTTTAGTGCCTGAATATGGCTTAGAACACCCAGCACACGGGCATTTATGTTGTCTCAGAGGCCAGAATTATAAAAGGGATTTACTATAGCCCAGTGTGGTGGTGATCTACATTTTATGACATTTAGAAGAATGTTTAGAGGTATGGTTTATAAGGATTTAATTAAATAATACTGCATACTTCATCAGGATGGTCAGTAGACTTCTCCTACCTTTACACAAAACACACAAGCATTCCTCTTTTGGAATGCAGTAGTATGCAAATACTACTCTTTTACAGTGATCTTTACATCAAATATGGGAACATTGAAATTTTCTGAAAAAAATCATATCCCATTTCAGACATTCATGAAAAAAAATCAAACATACTCTAACTTTGAAGAAATTTCAGGCATACTTTTCACATAAATAATGAGACACACATTTGAGGACTAAGCCCCCTAATGAACTATTCATGTGATTTAAATAATATTCTTGGGTATATTTGGTATGACTTACAAAAACTTAAAATCTGGAAACCTAGAGTTTTATTTTCTCTTGTGCTTGTGTTTAAGATTGTAAGCAAATTATTTAATTTTGTATAGGCAACTACAGAAAGAAAAATTTAAATTAGGGCCAAAAACATGTGCTAGTATCTCCTCTCTCCTGTGGGGCTCTGTGTTACTGATGAGGGCACTTATTCCTGCCAGCCAGAATATCAAAAACTCTCTCTGTCCTGGTCTCAGATAATGACTCCAACGGATTTGATTTCACATGCGATATGAGGTCCATTAATAATCCCAAGGAGATGATCTTAAAGATTCCTCAACCAGCTCATTTAAAAAAATCCCTTAATATTGAAAGGATTTGGAGCCTAAAAATAACTCATTCTTATTCAAGTGCTTTAGCAAAAAAGGACGCTAAGTGTGAGCACTTCTTTACCTTTAGTGGCAAATACTCTTCTCTTT
Source organism: Cuniculus paca (assembly GCA_004365215.1). NCBI lineage: Eukaryota > Metazoa > Chordata > Mammalia > Rodentia > Cuniculidae > Cuniculus > Cuniculus paca. The sequence continues at coordinate 4,802 of RJWT010020786.1, read as the reverse complement.
CTTCTTTTTCTTTCTTAGAATACATTCTGTATTAACAAAGACTCTGTCCTTGACCTAAATATAGTCTGGCCCCTCTAAGTTGCTCAGGTAAAGTCTTAGAGGACTTAGAGGAGTCCACGTGTTGCAAAGAACCCTGGTCAGTCCTGTTGGGGAGAATCCCTCATTCCATTTTCTGATGACTGCCCATACCTAATCAAATAGCTCACCCTCTCGAGACACCTCATTATTCCAGCTGCCACCCTTAAGATTTCTTTCAGGTCTGTTTAACCAGAATAACTCTCACCCCTGATGCTGTCTCTTTACTAACTTTCGGTGTCACTGACCCTCACTCTCTTGATTCACCATAAATCACTATTTTTCCATGCTGTATGCAGAAGCAAGCTCAGTGCCATACTGAAGTCTTTTCCTCCTCAATTGGAAAAGTTCCTGACTAAAATCCGTTTTTACTGCTTCAACAACTGCAGCTCTGGGCTTTCTCTGATGTGTAAGCAAACAAAAGTGTGTTTTGCTTTCCAGCCTGTCCTCAGAAGAATTCAGCGACTGAAACTGACAAACTTCTTGCCGTGGCAGAGAATCGGCATTGACAAGACCAAGTGTTTCTTTGTATTTGACCTAAAAAAGGGACATGCACTGATCTTTCCATTATCAGGGTTTTGTAACAGATTTTATTTATGAACATTATATAACCTTCCACAAAAGAACCAGGTCAACTTGTAAAAATTACATGCACTTATGAGGTTATTTCCTTTTCTCTTCCCTCTGTTATTAAATTTTTTTCTCACTATATACTTCCTGGAAATGAGATTACAGTTTCAACTGTATTCATTCCCATAATATATACTTATTAACTGCAGGTACCAGGGTACCTTATAATTCTTACTTACCCTCTTTTCAAATGGCCAGTCCCATCTCTAAGTTTGTCTGTCTTTAAATAATAGGGCTATTTCAAGCATTTCAAGATGAATAATTAATCGTCTAGCCTGGAATCTGTCTGGTATCAAAGTATTAATGCCTGAATTAATTTTCAAGTTATAACTGTTTTCATTTACACCTACTTCCTTGGTAGTTATTTAAGGCAATTTCATCTTCCCTGACTGCGGCTTATATGTTAATGTATTTCATTTTAATGAATACTCTTTAAGCTGTAAAAGTAGGCCAGACACTATCAGAATGTGTCATAAGTGGAGAAATTGGAATCAAAGATAAACCTTTTAGATGAAAAGGCTTAAAAAGAATGATACAATGGAGATATTTTTAATTTATAGTCAAGACATAACTCATCTGTAATATATTACTGTAACAGCTCCCATCTTTTTCAGGGAATTAAACACAGATGTGGATTCACATCTGTTTGTGAATAGTTTTAAAAAATTTAACCTAAGATTGTGATTTTATACATGAACCAATCTGGAAAAGAAAAATATTTACTAGGTAATAGTTTTTAAACTAACTTGTTTGACTTAATTCCAATTTTATCTGTGTATAGTTACAGTCCAAGTATCTTTATGCCAGTAGCATACTCGTAATACTTACATTTTACTTGGTACAGAATACTTTAACCAACATATTTACCTTGTTAATATCAAATATCTTTCTCATGAACATTAGGAAATAAGGCTTAATAGTAAACTAGGATTTGCAGAAAAGAATGTTTCATAGCCATTAATAAGTCAGTATCCTAAATGAAAATTCATTGCTATCATTAATACTTTTGAGAATTAATAAAAGTAATTTTGCTGTTTAGCTTTCATCTCTATGCTTTTCAGACATAGCAGGAATTAGAGTAGGCAAATAAAAATTATTTAATATACAAAATGGGTTAACTTTTTCTTTTTTTTGGCAGCACTGGGGATTGAACTCATGACCTTGTGCTTGCCGGGTAGGCGCTTAGACCACTGAGCTAGATCCCCAGCCCTGGTATTTTTGAGACAGGGTCTCACTATGCCGTTCAGGCTGGCCGAGCTCACTTTGTAGCCCAGACTGGTCTCGAACTCACAACGATCCGCCTGTCTCAGCCTCCCTAGTGCTGGGATTACAGGCATGAGCCACCACGCCCAGCTAAAACAGGTTAACTTTTTCACCATAAAAGATTTCTTCTTCAGAATGTAACTTTTTCCATAAACATTATGTACTGCAAAACTGTACGAATAAAAATAAAAATTTTAAAAAGAAAAAAAAGAGTTGGGGATCTAGCTCAGTGCAAAGGCCCTTAGTTCATTCCAAGTATAGCTAAAAACAAAAATCAAAAAACCAAAACCAAAACCAAAAGCAAAAGCAACAACATCATAAAAACTGGGCATTAAATAATTATGAACCAGGCAAATGTTAGTCAAGTGCTAATTGCAGATAATACTATTTCGTGAATTAGACAATGCTATATTGCTACAGACAACTATTTTTAGGAATGGGTTACTCATATAGAAGTCAAATATCCATACTTTCTCTTTGCTCTTTGTTGGCAGAAATAACCACGAGGAGGTTATTTCCTGTTTCACCTGGGGATACTTTCTAGCTGCCAGGAGAGAGCTTTTGTATTAAGGAAGAGTGATTCAGTTAACTGATCAAGAGTGAGAGTGTTTGAAAGCAGGAAGTCACGTCCTGTGTTGGTATCTCTTACCCTACTGCACCCTGTTAGTGTTCAAGTTTCTGAGAAACTCATCATTGGGTGTTAGAACCCTAACCCCAGATAGAGAGTTTCTCATAGACAACACTCTCCTGATCTCCTATTGAAAGGATTTGAATAATCTAGAAGACACTCTTGAGGCCTAATTATTATTTTTATGAATCAGAGAAACACAGTTTGAACTTTGAGCATTACGTTCCTGGATTTCTTCTCTCAATTTCACCAGTTAGGTTGCTTTGTGCCCTACCAGTAGAAACTGCTAGAAGGTTAGGATAAGAGTGATTTTGACATTTAAAGAGTAAGCTTAGAAAATGAAAGTGCAATCAATCTAAAGTAAATGCAAGACATTATCATGACCTCCATGAAAAACATCAAAGCATAACTCCCCAAATACCATCCACAGTGTTAATTTTCCCCATCACTTCTGAGAGTGTACTCACTGATATGAATGGCTTCCTCCTCCACTACAGAGGTAGAGGGCATACCTATCTGTCTAAGGAGAAGCCTCTTGGGACGAGATATTTGAAAAAGACTGGCCTTTTGAGAAATGGATTGACAGGCTCTTCTGAGTAGTGGATTGAGGGTTCCAATGGATTAAGTGACTCTAGTGGATTAAGGGGCTCCACTGAATGCACCTGCTCATTCCCAAATTATTGATTACATGTGTTTTATGTCATACAGGTATTCTCGATGCTGTCTAAGCACATAGTTATTCCCTGCACTATGCTTCTGGTTCACGGGTGGTAGGTGTCTGAGGGCTACAATAGGGTCAAGCAGCAAAGAGTCCCAAGGCCGATTAGTGATGTCAACTGAGGGAGAAGTAGGAGGAAGCTGCCTGAATACCACTGTATCCTCTTTGCCTTAGAAGGAGAGAATTTCTGATGTAAATCTCTATGAAATCATTTGCCACATTAAACCATACATTTTAAAACACTCTCTGCTTGCAAAGTGTATGTAAAGGTGACCCAGTTGTGCTCTCTGTCCACAAGGAAGAAGCAAATCAACGACTTTCTAAACAGTTGATAAGAATACTACTGAGAAGGCGCAGAGTACAGGACTAACCAGTTACGATGTATGAAGTTTAGTATTTTACCAAATTTTGTTTCCTGCCCAGGTATCTTGGAAAATGAAATGAACAAAGATCTATTAGAAGAAAACAGAACATCTCTAGTAAGACTGTATGCTCTCTAGCTTTGAACTGATGGAAATAACTTTTGATCCTCCTCTATTTTTCACTATAATCCTAGGAGTCGTATCTTCAGACGTCCTTGCTTGCCACTGGAGAATTATTAACTGATAGACTAGAGGAAGATATCCCTGAGAACTTCCTTCAGATTGTTCTTGTGTTTCTGTTTCATAATATTTTTACAAATCATCCAGGAAACAGCAAAATGTACTTGTACGATGTTGCATAATTCATAATAAAGACTATAGATACTTGCCATGACTAGATTGTAAAAAGATGCTGCAGGTTTCTGAACTTAGCATACCTAGGGAATGTTACTTTGTCTGTGGTGTGTAACATGTCATGTGTCATTTTCTATGTACCCCTGTGTTTGAATGAAAACCAGTTTGGGGATGAATGATGAAGGCCCAGACATATCAAGCCTTCACACACAATAGCGGTCAGTATGCTGTAGGAAAGCCTGTAGTTTCCCTGCTGGAAGCAATGAACTCATATTTCAAATCATCATGAAGTATATGCAGTCCTTTCTGCTTCATGTGTCTGAACCCATCTGCTCATTGATTGCCTAGCCAAGAGAGGAGCCAGACAGAAAAGCAAAAGTTCTGAAGGCGGGTGCACTCGGTTCAGATAGTGGATCAGAAAGAATTTCCTGAAGGTCTGAAAAAATTAAAAAATGTCAATTGTGTTAAATTGAATGCTAATATTTGCTTAGCAATTTTAGCAGTGTTTTCTATAATACCATATATATATATATATATATATATATATTTATATTTATATACTCTATCTTGGGAATAGACAACATTCTTGGAAAAATAATCAAAATGTAATAATGTAGCATACTGTCTTGCTAACAATAATGTTTTAAAATGTATTTTATTCATTTCATTATTACACACACACACATAAGTTCATAGACATATAAAAATGCACACTCACACAACTACACTCAACAGAAAATAAAACACAAAGAAAGGGGCATGGAGATTAATA
>RJWT010020785.1:0-17828 GCA_004365215.1 Cuniculus paca | reverse complement strand
TGCAATCTGTTACAATCCTTTTTACAGATACCAAATCCTGTATGGACACTTTATTTTGTAAATTAAATTTTTGTGGAAAATGTTTACTTAATTTTTATGTTTTATTAATTTCTATAACTCTTGTATTAGGCTTCCCTTTGTTCAATACTGCAATTTCTTTAGTATAATCTCTTAATAAAAATACAATGTCAAATTAGTTTCTGCTATCTGAGAATTCATCAAAAGATATCCAAGTGAAATGCTCAGAAACAGCCGCATATGTGCACATGTAAAACTTATTTCACAACACTGTTTTCCAGCTGGGCAGGCTTTTCCATACTTGTAAAATACTATTACAACGTTCCACATAGGTATCAGTTCACCACAGAGAGCACAAATAAAGTAGCTTCTCTTCAGATTAGGCATAAAGTGCTAGCAGGTAATCCTAGCACATTTTTTCCCCCTGAGATCCGCATATCCATGTGACTTTCTGATGGGAACTGTTGCTTAAAAGAGTACAATGAAAATAATTATCCTACTTCCCCATAGAATGGTTCCATGGACTCAGTCCCATTGTTTTCTGCAGCAAGTATCTATGTTTAAATTTTGAGTATTTCCCACAAATTATGTGCACAGGAGTACACTAACTCGATCAAACAGAAACCTCAACGAGTTACACGATATTTTCCTGCATTAAAAATTAAGACTTTTGTTGTGTTTTGGCTTTGGAACTTCCCCGCAAAGCCTCAGCGGCTTAGAGTGGGGGCCTGTGGAAGGCTACTGGGTTAGCTTGCTATTAGGAGGTGGGACCTGGCAGGAAGAGACGGGTCACTGGGGTCATGACCTGGAAGTGTTAACTCGCTTCCCAATCCTCCCTTCACCCTGCATCCTGGTGGCCATGATGTCAGCAGCTTCTTCCATAAACCTCTGCACCAAGCCCTTCCTGCTGTGAAGCCAGCAGACTATCTACAGAAATCTCCAAACTCCACAAGCCAAAATGAACCTTTCCTCTTTTCAATTGTGGGTGTAAGGTATTATGTCTCAGTCACAAAGAGGCTTAATCCAATTTATTTCTCCAACCTGAAGTTAACTGTCCATAGTCATGACTTTATAAATTTACTGTGTCTGGATTGGCCAATCCCTCTCCTGTGTACTTGATAAATTGTATATTTCTAGGAAGATCAGTAAAATGTTTGAGCCTTTAATTCTCCAACCTTTAAATGAGTGTAACAGTACCTACCTCATAGACTAGTTCCAAGGATTAAATAATATATGTAAAATGATGTGCAAAAAATTATATAAAAATCAAAATTCTACTCAAAGGGAATCATAATCAAATTTATTATTACCACATTTTCAATATGCCTTACAGAGATGGACTTTTACCTGAGAGTCTGTTTCCCAGCTCCTTGCTCTTTCTAGGACATCATTAGAGGTTGGAAATGCTTAATTTTCCTATGCCAATTTTTGAGTCTCCTAGATTAGAAATATTACTGTCCATCAGGCTCAAACTCTCTGAAGCTAAAGTTTGTAACCTTTATATGTTTCAGCCTTTTATTGATTATCCATGACAATGGAATTGCTTTCATTGAGACCAAGGCAAAAGTCATTTCATGCCCCTTAAATGAATGTAACCAATTCATCAAATTATTTTGCATCCCTTCATGATTCTCATTCTGAACAATGGTACCCAAATTTCTTAGTTTCTTCCCCAATAAGTGTTAATTTTCTCAATTAATTGAGAAAAGAGAGAAGGAAAGAAGAAAGGAAGGAAGGAAAGAAGAAAGGAAGGGAGAAGGGAAGGAAAAAAAGACTATGGGCTTCTTACAAGGGTAAATGATCATGCGTAATATCATAGAATGCTGTTTCTCAATGGCTTTTATCAGTCACGATTAATAAATTGCTATTTTTGAACTGTCTTTGAAGTCAGCAATAGCCACTTTAACAGAATGTTTCATTTCTTGCTTCCAAAAACCTCCTGGCACCTGGGAGACATTAACTAATTAATCTTAATACATGCAGAGAGGATCTCAGAAGGTGTTTAGGAGGACAAAAAGTGTCTATAAAATTCACTATGACTGTCATTAAAATATTATCTGTCCAAATGCATCTACAAAACACATGCCTTTTAGCCACAGGAATTCACTTAAAATAATCTGAACAGCTTGTAAAATATAATAGATTTCTATTCACAACTATTATGTGTTAGAAACTGAACCTGCTAAGACAGATTACTCCAAAGGTATATTCTTCTTGATATTTAAGTTATTTTGATTCATATCTGTTTATCTCTTTGGGGGAAAAAGTGAAAAAAAAAAAAACCAAGTACTTAAAGATCTTAATTATCTGCAAACTTTCTAAAATCACTCATTGCTTTCAAATAAACAGACTTAACACTTAATTTTATACAATCTTGGTCCTAATTTTTAGAGGTTGTATCATTTGAAACACTCAAGTTTTGAAAATAAAATATTCCTAACTGAATCAAATTTAAAATGTATTGCATTGAAGTGAATGAATAGTTCTACCTAAACTAAGAAATAAAGATAATTGTAAGAAACAAATTTAATTTATCTTCTTTGTACAGTGGGCTAGGGCTCAAATTAACTATATTCTTCCTTAGTTAACAGACTGGGAAATTCAGGACAAAGCCAATTTCATGTGCCAATCTGTGTGAGGATAGAGTTTTTCAAGGTAAACCACTGAGACCTCCCCAGCCAAGTTGTGCTCCTGCTGGCTCATCTTTCTTGGCACTGTAGCAAGTACATTAACACAGGAGAGGACCAGGGCAGACACTGGTCCCTTAGAGTTGAGCACAGGACGTGACCCCAGGTCTCTTTAGTCTCACTGAGTGAAAGATTCTGTACTTTACTTCTTTTGTAGACACCTCACCCAATACCCAGATCAGCAGGAGTAAACAATGTACCCTTGGGATATGTTCCATTAGGAAAGTACTACCATTCATTTCTTCTTTTGCGAGGCTCTTCAGTCTTACAACACTTCTGATTCTACTTCAGCTTATTAATGCCCCACAAAAATTTTCAAGGGGTCCAGGAGGACATTTCACATTTCAGTTCCCAGCCAGCACCAGGTTCAGCACAGAAATTGCTTCAGTCTCACTGAAGGAAGCGGCTGACGTGGGCTTTGATGGGTAGAAAGATGAAGCAGTTACACAGTTCTCCTCACAAGCCCTCTGGGGCTATACCTGTCTTGGGAAAGTCTACACAATCCAGAGGTGAAGAAGAGTTCCCAGGACTTCCAGAACCTTCAGTGCATCTTACAGTATATATCTGGGGACATTCTGATATGTTATATCCAACTGAGAATACACAAGACTTACTTTCTATCCTCATTCCACATTCAATTTCTTCATCACTTACCCTAGGTTAGAAACCATACTGCGTCATGCACAAACAAGTCTATGACCCCAACATACAGAAGTCTTTCTTTATAAATGCTAAATATGGAAATTTGTACAATTACAAAAAGTAATACAGAGCATTGAGCGAAAATTTTCCAAGGAAGATGTAACTCATAGTCTGTTTGGACTGTAATAAAATATTTAAAGTTGCATGATGTTATAATAGAACCAGAGTCTAAGCAATATGCATAGTAAAATAATATATGCTCCTGAGTTCCTACATACTCTTTTTAAGAACATTTGATAAATTCATGCTGTAATTCATGTCCGATTTCTGTAGTATTCCAGCATCTAATGATCAATAGAGTCCAGAAGACAAACCGAATATGACTGAGACTAGTGCTGAGGGAAATTACTGCAATGCCATTCAGCAATTGTGCTGTGTGTCTTCAAAAAAATACTGCATTTCCCTTTGTTTACTTTGCTGTTGAGAACTGAACTTTACAATAACTCTTCATTTCAAAATGAAAACTACTTTCAGTCAACTGATAAGCAGTGGAGAGATTAAAAAATACCCCCAAGAATTTAAATCCCACAAGGCATTTTTGTCTCTTGCTTATTTGCAAAGTAACTGTCTGTCCAGGTTAGATGCTGCTGTATTCTCCGCTAGTAGAAGACTCATCATTCAGAAAGAAGTATGTGCTCGCTGTCTCAACCAAAGTCAGTGCAGAAAATTCTTCCCGACATGGTCAAACCCTCCTCGTTCACTTTGTGTTTCACAGCAGCCTGATTAAGGGTGTACACACAAAGAGGGTGGTTTCCAGGGCTCTGTCTGGCCTCTCTTTTCATTTCGTACATTCATTTAGTATATTATGACCATCTCAACACCCTGACGGGCTCTTCCACCATCTGCAGGATGACCATTTATCCACTGTAACTCTTAACTCAGAGCTCTCCCTTCCCTAAATAACTCCCTTCCCCAGATAATCCTACCAGTACTTTTCTGAAACTCAAATCTCGTATTTTTTCCTATAAAAAAAATCTTTCACTGGCTCCCCACTGAATACGGAGTGAACCTAAACTCCATATTGTGTAACTCAGGGTTCAGGTTTTCCTGCTGAAGTCTCTGCTGTGCCCATTTTACAGTCCCAGCTCCAGGTGTAGTTTTAGTTTTCTTATTGGTACATGAGTATGATGTATAATGTTTACATTTGTTTCAGGGCGTAGGTACAAGTACTGAACATGTCTTGATTCTTTTTATTCCCCTTCCCCTCCTTCTTCCCTGCATCTCTGGACCTGGTATCCTCACTGTTTTGATTTCAGGTTTGTAACACGCAGTGACCGCTTGCCTCGTGGGGAGCTGGTACCTGTGCAGGACAGGGCTTCGCTCTGGATGGGCCGGCCCCTCCCCACTCTCCATTTCTGGGTTCCCGTCCCCTTTGCAAGAGATCAACCTCCCTGTTCCTTCTCAGCGGTCACTTCCTTTGTTCTTTATTTATACTTGGGACTTCTCCGGTGTTCAAATTGCCTCCCTCTCTGTGTATCACAGGCTGCTCTTCTCTGTGCTTTTCTCACACCATTTTCCCTGCCTGCAATGTGCTCTCTCACCACATCCAACTCCTAACCACTGCTCTCAGCTGGAGGAGCCATTGCCTCTTCTCAGGAGAGACCACTTCCTGCAGTAGCACCAAGATAGTATCAGTAACTCAGATCATCAATTCTGCTTTTATATTTCCTTATCAAGACACAGAATACACCTCTGACGGAAGCACGGTCACCCACCATCCATCCTGCCTGAGGGCTCTCTTCCCCCTTCACTTTTGCTTTCCTGCATCAGCGACAGTCCTTCCTCTCTGCTCTCCCGTGGCCTTTTCACAGGCTTTCTATAGTCATCAACGAACTGTAAACTGCCCCGAATGAAAGTCGCTTGAAGACAGAGCGGCTGTCAAAGGCGAGCTCCTTACAATTCAACGGATGTGTAAGGGGAGACGATAGGGTCGTCCCTTTGCTCACCCAAAACCGAGTCCTCCAACTGTGGGTCATTTTGTCTCTATACCATTTGGAATGACCCTTCCAATACAGTTTCTTCCACTTAGAAACCTCGCTCAGGCAGGCACGGATAAGAATACTCATGTTTCTTTGCAATTTTTATTCTTCATCATCAGAAATACACGGAAGCCTATTCTGAATACTCACAATTATTCTGATTGTTCTTCTAAGGCTTCTTGTTTTAGACACTTCACAGTCCCTGGGGTTTTGCTACTATCCAAACACTGTTCATTCTCCTTCTGCTTGTTCTTGTTCTGTAGCACCTAATAAAGATCTAGCACTGTTGTTGAAGATTTATTACCACATAGCTGTATTTAACTGTACACACATGGTTAGCTCTTCTGCGTTTTGTTTCTTCTAAGCCACAGGGAATTATAGACTTGCCACAATTACAGACTGTTCCTTCTCCATGTCCAGAGCAATCAATGGGAAGAACTGCTCGTAAGGTTTCCTTGGAATATCTTAGATGTTTTCTCAATCCTCAGATAGTTTCCCAAAATCTTATTTTCCTCAACATAACTTCATTTCCTTAAATTGCAGTAGTTAGAAAATGTGTTTAATGTCTTTTAAGGAAAATAACTGGTGTCATTATTATTGGTTAAATATTTATCTTGGAAATAGAATCCAAGTAATCATCAAACCTGCACACATCTACAAGGTGCCTTGAAAATTAGTGGAAATTGCTGATTCTGCCATGTCTCTAATTTAATATTTTCTCAAAGTTTAGTTGTCAAATATGCTATTTAAATGTGCAATTTAATATATTATATTGAACTTGCATACAGGTATAAACTGGTAGTTTAAAAAAATAAACCTTAAATGCAATTAGTAAGTGTAATCTAATCTTTGTTTGACGATTCACGAGGTCTTGGAAAATGATACAGCCCCTCAGTGACATTACTAGGAGCATCAGTGAAGGCAGTCACTTGGTGGATGTGATTGAGGCATTAAAATCTATCAAAACTCCATGTGTGAGGTCCCAGGGATCAAACCCAGGGCCTCATGTATACTAAGCATGTTTTGTACCACGCAGCTATGTTGCTAGCCCACCAGGATGATGTGATACATTAGAAAACATGCCACACATAGTGAAATAGCATATCTAAACATAGAAAGTACATTTATTTGCACAGAAAAAAAAAGACAGGAAGACAAGAGCAAGTAATCATATTTGGATAAGTGATCCCCAAGGTCCATGCGGTAAGACTTGTGTCCCAAGCTGGTCCCTCTGGCAGCTGGTGGAAGCTTTCAGAGATGAACTATGCCCGTGGGAGCTCTTCAGGTCATGGAATGCACGCCCTCAAAGGCAATTGTGGGGCCTTAGTCTCTTCCTTTCCCCGTATCTGCTCCCCACACACGACGCGAGGAGTTTCATTCCACCTTCTACTTCCAGCACCGTGCATTGCGCCATCATGAGTCCCCAACCGTGAGACCAATTATTGACCGGAACCTCCAAAATCTGTGAGCCAAAGTAAGCCTTTGCTCTTTATAAGTTCATCATTTCAGGAATTTCATTATAATAATGTGAAGGTGACTAACATATTAGTAATTTCTGGATAATGGAAGAACAATGAAAGAAATTCCATGGACGTCTGCAAAAGAAGTGATTTAAGCATCAGATTTATCTAAAAAATTCCAAAACATGAACTTATAATAGACTACAAAACTAGGGGGCATCCTTCAATTAGAAGGCAGCTTGATATCCTTTGTGTGCCTTGGGACGTGTCTGTATTCTGGAGCGCGTTCCTCTGTGGAAGCACCCCAGGGGCGTGGGAGCATTCTTGGAGGGTCAAAAGCCGTGCTATAAGCTAGAAAGACGAATGGGTCCAAAGTCTGGTGTTCAGCCCAACAAAGGCATCAAAGATGTCTAAGACTGAAGCAAAATAATTGGTACTGATATCTGTGTGCCTATCACAATATCACCTGTCAAGTGTTCAAATATATCTGAAAAACAATTTTAAGTCCAGCTGGACCTAGTTAGTGTTTGATTTATATGCCTAGGACTCTGAGACATGGGAGGAATTTTTTTTCAGACCTGCCAAAATGAGAAATAACACACCTTTCCAGGCATGCTATTCTTTTGATAATTTATATAGCAATAGAAGAAAATTGTTGGGTGCTGAGAGAAACCGACCAAAGGTCTTCAGTCCCTCTTAATCACAGTTAAATTCAGTGTGAAGAATCAGCCCAGTATTACGCATTCTGCCCTTGGCCTCTGCTTAAGGTAGCAACTAGTCACTGCGCAAATACCCCGGGCACTAGAGCTGGCAGTGTTCACTGCATCACTGTGAGAGGATGACGAATGGGAGGTCTGCATTTGCAGCCACTGAGAAGTAAGTACTCATAGTTAAGGGAGAAGATTCAGCTGCTGCGCTGCTGCATTTGACGTGAAGCTCAGGCGTCCATGACTCTGTTCACTCTTCACCAGGGTCCTGGATTCTGTTCTCCTCCTTCACATTTGCAGAGCAAAATCGCAAAATCACTTCCCTATTCTACTCTGTATTTGACTCTCGCTATGTTTTACAGATGCATGAAAAGCAAACATGTTTTCTTTTGACTAGGGGATGAACACATGGGATTTTCAGGTGATGTGTATAGGTGGTTGTTGCAAATACAGCTTTTATTTTAGGGTCGGACCAAGATCTGAGGGGCCCAGAGGGAGCAGTTCAATTTTAGTCGATTAAAACTGTGGTCATTGTGAAGGAAAATGTGTCACAGAGTAAACTGAAAGAACTTCGGCCCCATAGATGTTACTTACCTGAGGTTTTCCATGAAAGGAATCAGATTGTAAAGAGTTAAGAAGAAAGTATATCAGGAGGAACCGGAAGCAGTTGTAGTAGGCCTTTTGTTCCAGGCCTGAGATTGGACATAAAAGATCTGGTCTGACACCCAGAATGAGCTTTTCATAAAGCGGGGATGGCATTTTTGATAGCTCGATGTACCCTCTGTCATCATGACAGACAGACACCACACAACTCCTACTCTGCTCCTCTGCTGCTCTAGCAAGCACTGCGGAGAACAGGATTTAGAGCCCACTCATTACACGGCAAAGAGCTCAGAGCTCACGCCCACATTTGGATGCTCAGGCCACAGAATCTCCTCATGTTATGATGCCTGCAGACAGTCATTTCCAACATGTGGCATTCGTCAGAAGACCTTGGACAATTTACTAAAACTCAGCTAGCTGTTCAACAACCCTAGAGTTTCTTATTCAGTAAGTCTAGGATTTTTGCATTTTTCTAGGACCTCAGGTGACTGAGGGATCACATTTTGAAAAGCATTGCTATGGGCAGCACTTTGAAATGTATATCCTGGTTTAGAGAGCATCTAATCCATAGTCTCCCTCACGCCTTTCCTCTGTCTCCTTTCTTTCCACTTTCCCTAAAACAAACAGTTGATAGAGTATCAAACTTCCTAACTGAGCACCTCCTTCTTATATTTGAAGGAAACTTGTTCTCTTCCAAAAAGCATAGAAAAAAACCTAAACTACTACATATTCAAACTCTGCTCCTCTGGAATCTATATTAAGAAATTACATTGAGAAATGTTGAAGGGGTTTACACAGAATCATGAAGGCCCATGGTCAACAGAGTTTAGGAGTTTGGAGTTAAGCCGAGTTTGAATAAGTTTATTTATTTGATGTATCAGACTGTTTTCCATGGTTGGGACAAAATGCCTGACACCTGCAATGCAAAGGAGCAAGGATTTATTTTGGTGCATGGGTTTCAGTCCAGAGTCTGCTGGCTGCAAGGTAGAAACCTCACGGCAGAGGGACGTGGAGGAGGAGAGCTGCTCATTCCATGCAACTGAGAGCAGAGAGACTTCTTAGCAACACATTCAGTTACTGACTCATTGGTGGATTAAACCACTGATGAGTTTAGTACCCCTACAATTCAATCATCTTCCAAACGCCCCACATTTGAAAACATGAGTTGATTGCTCCAAACCACAACACTGGAGAAGCTGTTAGAGTGTTAGATGAGCACATGTACGTGGGGAATCTTCACGGAGAAATGGGATTTAGTATTTTTAGAACTACTTTCCATGCGGCACCTGGAACTTTTTTAGTGCAATAGTGCTCTGGGAATAATACATGAAATGGTATCATTTTCCCCAAAGACCTAGATAAATGATTGAATGAAATTGTGCAGGGTCATTTCTCTTTTAAGTTACTTCAATGATGAACTAACTTAATGATGAAGGTATTTGTAAAAGAGACATTGTATATATATATATATGGATTGATTCATTTTTAAGATATGAGCTTCATTCCAATAAATGTAAGAACACAATTGAAGTCAGATTTCATTAAATTATTATCAAGCTAAAACCACTGAAAACTACAAAAAAATGAAAAGCTTAGCTCTTTTTCCTCTTTTGAACTGGGTAGTTATTATTAGAATGTCTGCTAATTAGTTAATTTATTCTGTAGTTCATGGTTATGTTAGAGGCTCACAAAAGACAAGTTTTAATTTTTAGATAGACCCAATGCTTAGATCAAATTTGTGGATTTTATAATGATTTCAAATTAAACTCACACATGTCCCTCTAGTAATTTATCAAAAGATTATTAAGCTATTGAGTTAAACACCAGATATTTCCTAAAAGGGTCAGAGATTGATAAGGATTACTGTTAGTAACCTTTTTAAACCATAATGTATCAATTTCAAATTGCAGAACATGGTTTAAATGTCATTTATACATTAGAATAAGCTGAAATGCATTATCACCATCTCCGTGAATCACTACGTAGCCTCATTTTCAACCCTCCACAGCAGATAAAGGTTACTAGGCTGAAGACCTTGTTTTCTGTTTGATGAGCATTAAGTGCTTAATTTTGAGGATTTCACTGATCTCTTATGCAAGGGCAGACACAACTGTTTTCTAAACAAGAGGGTAAAGCTGTGTACTTACAACCACATCCAGAAAGATTTTCTCTCCCTATGAATGTGTTTAATATTAATCAGAAGTGTGAAATGGAGCAGTTCTTACTTCTTGTATGGCATTACATAAATTCTACACAACTGTTCAAAATGACAGCTATGGTTCCATTCATTTGCTGATTAATTTGACTGTTCCTTATTCAGCTCAAAGTTTATTCTATCATCTGTCTATCTAATGATCCATCTGTCCATCCACCTACCTAGCCATCCAGCCATCCATCCATGCATCCATGCATCCATCCATCCATCCATCCAATGTTCTGTCTATCTATCTATCTATCTATCTATCTATCTATCTATCTATCTATCTTCCTATCTACCTACCTACCTACCTACCTACCTACCTATCTTCTAGCTGGATAATTCTGACTGAAAAGTAAATAATTGTACATAAAGTTAAATGATGACATAAAAGAAAGCCTCTTTAAGAAGAGACCATTTTTGATGACCTCACAAAATTAACTCACCTGAGTAGGTCCAGACACGAAACCAAGCTTTCCACTTTTCCAAAGTATCAGAGAACTCAGTGGAGAGGGCTGGTGAGAGTCAAGGTGTGGTGGAGAGTGAATACATTAATTCTTTTTCTTCTACTGATTATATGTGCTCAACTTTAGCTCTACTGATTAAAAAGGAATTTTTTTCAGATTGTGTTAATTTATTCCAAGTAAGAAAACTGTGTGCTTAGCATCTTTCAGTGCTAATTTGAAGATGTAGCAGAACACACAGGTAAATAAATGATCAATGCTCAGAAGAAAGGTTCATACTCTACAAAGGCAACTGACCTGCAAAGTAGGTCAAGAATGCCATTTAAATGTCACCCAAGGGAATGGCAATGCTTAATGCACAGGGAATGGTGACAGAGTTCTGCCTGCTGAGGCCCAGAGCTGAATCACAACACACTGTGCATCAAAACAAACAAACAAACAAGCAAACACCAGGGGTGAGTGGGCAGAGCCTTCTGAGGGAACGTGCAGTCTGTGGGACTCTTTATTTGTAGTCTGTGTCCCAGAAGCAACTGTTACTGAAGGGAGAAGATTCACTCCATGGAGCCGACCTTCACAGTCCTACAGGAACCTGGACATCGTTTGAGATGAGAGAGAAGTGAGAATGTGGCTTAGAAATATAATGTCTGTAGAAACCATTTCTGTAGTTTTGATACTTGGGGAAATTTACTAGCTTCTTCTGCAAAAGCCTTAGAGTTCTGCTTATGGTTGAGATTACTGCTTTTGCTTTGGTTGCAAACCTAGTTTCATCATTAATGATAGTAACATAAAATAGCTAGACTATTTTGCACCCAGTGATGTAATTATAAAGAACTTCAAACCTTCTGGCTGTTGTAATTATGAAGGAGAAAAAAAAACCCAGAACCTAAATATTTCACAAGAAGCCCTGGATACCGTGTTGTCTTCCTTTGCAATGTAAAGTATCATGTGAAAATGTTAAGTAATTTGCTAAGTGTTACCAGTAGCTAGTTAAGTGCTGAAATCAGGATCATGTCAACCAGTCCAAGTCTTTTGCTATACTAATATGCTTATTCACCAAAGTAAACGTTTTATGTCTAGAATACTAGTCTAGGTAAGAATAAACAGAGAGGACTGGAGATGTAGCTCAGCGGTACAAGCACCAGCCTGGCAAGTGTGAAGTCGTGAGTTTAATTTTCAGTACAGAAAAAAAAAAAAAGAATAAAGAAAGAACAAGTATTTATCATCACATAAATTGTAGGATATCTTGTTTTCCATTCCCTAAGAAACTTAATGTTTAATAATATGTATGATTGCTAGCTGCACAGTCACTCAACTCATGGTGTCTTCCATGAAGAACACCTATTCCTCCTTCTTTCTCAGTGTTCACAACTGAGTCTCATACATAGTAACATGAAAAACAATTTGTCTGATTCCACAGAAAACTGTTAGAACTAAGAAAAATGAGTACAATTACATTTCAGGATATGGGAATAAATACACAAACTCAGAAGCATTTCCATACAATAATAGTAACCTACTTGAAAAGAAATCAAGAAAAAAATCTGATTTAAAACAGTAGAGAATAGGTCCAGGGATGTAGCTCAGTGGCCTAAGCACCTGCCTGGCAAGTACGAGGTTGTGAGTTCAATCCCTGATGCCACAAAATAAATAAATAAATAAATGTAAAATAAAACAGTAGAGAATTTTAAATAGGAATAAAGATAAGCAAGGAAGTAAAAGTTTTCTAGATTGAAAACCATAACACATTGATGAAAGTAACTGGAGAAAACACAAATAAATGAAATGATAATCCATATTCATGCATTAAAAAATTAATGTTGTTAAAACGCCTAAACTATACAAGGACATATGCAGGATTGATGCAATGCCTATGAAAATTCCAATGATATTCTCCACAGAAATAGAAAAAATAGTCTTAAAATTCACATGGAATCACAACAAACAGACAAAAAAGTAGCCAAAGCAGTCCCGAGGAAAACAAGTTTGGAAGCATCACACTTCCTGATTTAAAATTACACTATAATAGACCTATGGCAATGAATACGTACGTCTATACTGGCATACAAACAGAAGCACAGATGAATAGAGCAAATCGGAGAGCCCAGAAATAAGCCCAACATAGATGATCCACCGAACTTCAACAAGGGCATTGTTATGGTTTAGATGTAAGACATCCCAAAATGCTCATGTGTTTGGAAGATGACTGGACCTTAGAGTACCATACTTATAGTGGACACATCCACAGATGAGTTCAGTAGCTGAGTGTGCTGTCACAAGGCATGGCCTGGTTGGAGGAGGTTGTCAGTGGAGGTGTGACTTGGAAAGGTGTATTCTTGACCTCAGCTCGTTCCTTAGCTCTCCACTTCCTAGATGCCATGGAATGAATGAGCAGTTGTCCTCTCAAAGGCTGTTTCTGCCATGACTTTTTGCCTCAGAGTCAGCCAACCATGGACTGAGACCACTGGAAATTGAGTCAAACAAATTTCTCTTTCTTTAAATTGTAGTTGTTGGGTATTCTGTCCTAGCAATGGAAAAGCTGTTATTAGAGGCATTAAGAGGACACAATGGGTAAAGGATATTGTCTTCAATAAATAGTTCTGGGGAAATTGGATTTTTACATGCAAAAGAATGAAACTGGACCTTTATTTTACACTATTCATATTTAAGATAAAATATCTGAATATAAAACTTGAAAGTATAAAACTCCCAGAAGAGAACATAGATGAAAATTTTCTTGATATTGATTTTTATATCATATGAAAATTTCAGGCTATAAAAGTAAATATAAAGAAGTGAGACTCTATTAAATAAAAAGTTTCTGCACTGAAACGGAAACAATCAGCAAAATGAAACTGTGACCTGCACACTGGGAAAATATTCGCAAATCACACATCTAATAAGTAACTAATACCCCAAACTTATAAAGAACACTTATAACTCAATAGCAGGAAAACAACTTCATTTTAAAATGGACAAAGGAACTAACAGACATACCTTTACTGAAACTTAAAATTGGGTAACTGGTATATAAAAATGTGTTCAATACCATTAATCATTGGGGAAGTACAAATGAAAATTCCTTCTTCTATCACATTACATTAAAATGACACTCATCAAAAAGATGAAACAAATTCGGATTAGAGTATGGATGACAAAGGAACCCTAGCACACTGCAGACACAAATTGGTGCAGACATTATGAAAACAAAGAGAAATTTTCTAAAGAAATTAAAAATAGAGTGACCATAGCACCCAGAACTCTCTCTTATGAATAAACTAACCAAAGAAGAGGAGGAGGTCACTACCTGGCAAAAACAACCACACTTATTCATAATAACCCAAAGAGGGGAGCAAACTAAGTGTTCATTGGTGGACAGATGGTACCTAAGACGTTGCACGTATACAATGGAACATGAGTTAGCCTGCCTTGGCCACAAGTGTGGATTCGGAGGGAACTGGAGGATATCAGGCTAAGTGAAATAAGCCAGACACAAAAAGAAAACAAACAAACAAAAAGGTCAACTATGCAGAGACAGAGAAAAAACAGTGGTTACCTGTAAAGGGAGAGAGAATATGGAGAGAGAAGTCCACAGGACGCAAATGATCATATATGTAGCGAACTAGAGCTTGAGGACTGTAGCTAAAATTTTACTACATTAGGGATTTTAACACATAGATTTTAGCCGCGTTTTAAAAAATAAGTACATGAGGGAATATATTAATTTGGCTCTCTATAATAAACATTTTAGTCTCTGCATGAATCCTATATTTTGTAAACTCCAAAAATATATAAAAAATCTTATTTGAAACAATAAAATAGAAGAAAAAGTTGTCTGAAAGTTGAGCATTCTAGGATGACTAAATAACCTGCCAAACTCTCTTCAAACTCAATGATTTTAAGGCCATATTTTAAAAAGGTATGACCTTGGCTACCATGTGGCTATTTGCTCTGACAGCTCTTTTTCAAGAGGTATTATTTTAAAAATTTTCAAAATGCATCTGACTGCCAAAAGGATATGGGATTGAGACTTTATAAGCAATGTTGAACATTTTCTTATTTCAAAGGAGCATTCGTATGTACAGTACAGAAGATAAAAATTTTAAGTTAGAGGCTATCATAGACCGTACACTTTGGTGGTAGGAAGCTGGGAATGTTACAATGCCTCATCAAACAAATATTCTTTCTGTATTTAGTAGGAATGGAGGAAACTTGTTTGTATTAAAATTAGTTAATTATCCATCAAAATATGGGAGTTTTTATATATCTTAAATATATCAAAGCAACTTATTCCACTTGACTTAACTTCTCAGGCTTTTCCCACTCATACTAACAAAATATGAAAAATGCTTCTTTTAAAAAGAAAAAGTTAATTTCATGGATATGAATATAAGAGATTTTATTAAAATACAGCCTTTCTAGCTTTTACTTGGGCACCTTGATATTACAGTTTACTTTTAAAATTAATCTGATTCTCAACAGTTTCCTAAAGTTTAAAAATATAGAGTGTTTTCTGCTATTTCTGTTAACTAATCCTTTACATGTATTCAATGTATGCACTTCAAAGCAGGAAAGCAGGGCTAAAACACTGAATAACCAAATTAAAAATACAAACAATAAAATTAGGGAAATGGAAACATTTGCATTATATTGAGTGAACTCAATTTGGTCTTCAGCTTTCAGAATTTCTGCTTGGACAGTTTTGAAAGGCAGACGTGTGCTTTGTTATTTTATTTTCTATAGTCATAGACACCAATGTCCTCACATCCTTCCAGATAATTATCATTCAAAGCATCAGCCTTTCAGATGATGATATGAACAGGGTGGTGCTTATGCTCACAAATCAAAGGTAAAATTGATCAAGATAGTACAGAAATAATAGACACAAAACATATATTTCATTTCATAGGCAAAGTGAGACTCGTATCACTTAAACTTATAAAAATAGCTCACTCAAAAATGAATTCATGTAATATCCCTAAAATGTGGCCTTGTTCATCCAATTTACAAATTTCTCTCCCAACTTGTGTGCTATCTAAATAACAAAAGTATACAAATTGGTGGACTGAAAAAGGAGTTCAGCAAGAAAAGTACAGTGTAGAGAATAAGGCCTTGAACACTGGAATCAGGCTCTTGTCTTTCTCTGCCACTTGTTGACTTGACTTTAAAATTATTTACTGAATATCAGCAATAATAATTCTTTCCTTGG
Source organism: Cuniculus paca (assembly GCA_004365215.1). Taxonomy (NCBI): domain Eukaryota; kingdom Metazoa; phylum Chordata; class Mammalia; order Rodentia; family Cuniculidae; genus Cuniculus; species Cuniculus paca. The sequence goes on along the minus strand of RJWT010020785.1, from coordinate 1,805 downwards.
CAATCACTTGCACTATTAATTTTCATGCTATTAAATTAAGTACCACTTTCAATGATCCCATTTCTATAGTGGTGACAGAGATCAAAGTTATTAGTAACTTACTGATGAAAATATAGCTTTAAATATTTGAAGTTGGGAAATTTCTGCCTATACAGTGCCACATGTTAAACACAGAAGCCCCCTAAGAAGTCTCAGCATCCTCATCGAGTACAACTCACATCACGGTTTCCTGGGGCACAGTCAAGGGTACCATCAAGTAAAGCCTCAGCTGGGAATTGTAAATGCATCCTGTTAAACATAATTATTATTAATTGATAAATAAATCACAACACATCAAAAGCAAAACAAAAATCAAAGACTCACAAAATAGAAATTATTCTTCATGTAAACTTCAGAGAAAATTTTAAAAATACTTCAATATAAAAACCTCTAAGATAAGTCTCAGCCAGTATATAGAGGAAAATTTATAGTCATATGCAAATTTTCAAAGCAACAAAGAAATAAAATAACTCCATTTATCTTGAGAGTTTAAAAAAGATGCATAAAACAAGATTGGGGTAAGCAGAAAATAAATGTAATAAGCATTGGGTGAGGAATTTAAAAATTATAAATAAATTACATTTATGTATAATAATGAAATTCATAAATGAAATATTAACAAATGTAATCATATAGTACATTGAAAGAATAAATGGGATCAAGTGAGGTTCACTGCAACATCTTGAAGATGAATATACCATGAGAAATTGCATAATCATAGGCTTTAGTCCCCTGCAAATTCTTAGAGACAAATCTCTTGTGACACAGGGGCAAAATGACCCTTGATCCACATCATCAGCACACACGTGTGCTATATATGTGTGTGCTGGGGGCACATGTGGCAACTTGGCCACTGAGTAATACCCTCTCTCAAAATTTAAAAATAAACAAACAAACAAAATAGCTGAAGACTTAGCTCAGTATGGAGGTGAAGGCCTTGAGTTCAATCTCTAGTACTGAAAAATGAAAAAGTAAGTCCACAATAATCAAAACTATTTTGAAATGTTTAGTCATTGCAATGAGATAACATATACATAAAGATAATGGAACACCACGAAATCTTCAGATCTAACAGAAAGTGTGAGTGTATTTTTGAATAAAAAAATGCAAACCTTAAGAAACATAACAAAAATTTTATTTTAAAAATATTGTATCTTCATCAAAACGGGTTATACAATTCCTGTATAATAGTGATCACTTTCCTAAAGACAAAAATGACTTATTTTCTATGATTAAATACCCTATTTCTAGAAGGTACTCAATAGATATTAATTGAAAAAAATGAATACTTTCTTAATGAATGTATACAAAAACAAAAAAATTAATTTTAACAAGAAAAACATAAAAGATGTAGTCTCATAAAAGATGTGTCTACTCCATCTGGAAGTATAGTAGAGTAATGGAACAAGTGAGTGACTGCATTTGATATTATATGTAGACGACAAGGAAGGAAGGTGAGGGAGGACTGGTCGCTGGAGGCTAAGCCACAAGTAGACAGGAGTCATCGACCCGGGCGCAGTGGTACACACCTGCAATCCCAGCACTCGGGAGGCTGAGGCAAGAGGATCGCCATGAGTTCTAGGCCACCCTTGATCACATAGCAAGTTCAAGGCTAGCCTAGACTACATAACAAGACCCTGTCTCAAAACACAACGAAACAAAACAAAACACAAAAAGACAGGCATCACCAGCTCTGACACTAGCATACAGTGGGGCTGCTGTAGATAACAATTGTGCACTGCATATTTCAACAAGCTAGAAGACCT
>RJWT010020784.1:0-17837 GCA_004365215.1 Cuniculus paca | reverse complement strand
AAGTCCAGAAGAACCCAGAAATATCTCAAGACAAAGAAGGAAAAGGCAGCCTCTGACCTCAACCCAAGCAGCGTAAGTCCAGGAGAGGTAAACATGGAAGAGATCAGGAGTTGCACGCCTGAAATGTCTGAAGTGATGTTAATGGAAGTAAAGAAACAACTTCATGAGGCTATAAAAGAAATTAGAACAGAAATATTATCTCAGATAAAAGAAGAAATGAAAAACATAATAAAAGAATTGCTAAGCACCTCTAAAGAAAACATGGATAAAGAAGCAGAGGAGCATAGGAAAATGAGGGAAACCTTGAATGAACATTATAAAAAAGATTTAGAATACATGAAACAGATTCAAAGAGATATCCAGGAAATTTAAAACTCCATTGAAAGCTGGAAAAACTGCTTGAAAGAAATTAAAGATAGACTTTCAAACCTTGAAGACAGGTTTGCAGCTTGTGATCATGAAAGGAAAGATCTCTTAAAAATAACAAGGAACCAGGAAGTAACAACTCAATGGCTGCAAGACAATGCAAAGAAACATAACTTAATACAAGATGTGAGTTAAAAAGCAGGGGTCAAGACAAATGACATAAGGAGTCTATGTACAGAAATAATATCAGAGAACTTCCCAAACATGGGAAAAGGAAGTGACATTCAAATAAGTGAGGCATATAGAACTCCAGCTAGCCTTAACCAAAATAAATCTTTACCCAGACTTGTAATAATCAAGATCCCAGAAATTCAAAACAAGAACAGAATATTAAAAGCTGTTAGAGAAAACAAACAGATCACTGATATAGAAAAACCCTGGGAATCATGGCAGACTTCTCAACACAAACCATCAAGTCAAGAAAAGGCTGGAGTGAAGTATTGCAAGTCCTGAAAGAAAACAACTTCCAACCCAGACTGATGGACCTGTAAAACTTTCTTTCAAAATTAATGGAAATATAAGATACTTGCATCACAAAGAACAACTCCAGGAATTCATGAACACCAAACCAATGCTACAAAGAATACTAAAGGACATTCCAGAGAGAGATAAAAATGACTGCAGTCTCAGGAACAGAGGCAGAGGGGGACCATCAAGTGGGGCAGACAACTAAATGGAGGGGAAAAATAGGAAGCTAATGGCAGGAAAATAGCATGGCAGAGACAAGGCAGTGTAAGTTGTCCATAACCATTAATGCAGATGGCCTCAATTCACCAATAGAAAAAAAAGCAGGCAGAGTGGATCAGGAGACAACATCCATCAATATGCTCCATACAAAAAATACATTTAACTAGAAAAAAACTCATAGACTGAAAGTCAAAGGAGAGAGAACGATGCCCTATGTGACAGGGAGCCAGAATTAAAAGGACGGATAGCTTACCCATCAACTAAAGAATGGATAAGAAAGACATGACATTTTTATACAGTGGAAACCTACTCAGGTATAAAGGAAGATAACCTCAAGACTCCTGTAGGTAGATGGATACAAGCTGAGATCATGCTCATGGATGAAATGGTTCAAAGTCACATGGGTGAATTTGATTTTGTTTCCTTAATATAACAAACTAAAGGAGTTAGTGAGATCCATACCATATGCACAATACATATGGTGAAAGTGAAAGGGGAGGGATTGTCTAAAAAGGGAAGGCAGTGGCCATTGTTAGTCTATTATCATGATTTGAAACCCACATTGTCTTCATTGGTCTGTTTAGTTTGGTTTTATTCTATTTTGTTTTGTTTGATTTTGTTATACTTGATGGCATGAACAACTATTTCAAATATAACAAAATATATAATTGTAGCCATCATGGATTTCCAATTATCTTGTTTTGAAGCCCTACATTGCTTTCATTGTTTCATTTTGATTGATTTTACTCTATCCTGTGTTGTTTGATCGTACTATGTCTGAAGTGTAGGCAACTACTCTGAAGGTAACAAGAAGCCTTATGGTAGCCCCTATTGTTTTACTATTATCTTGAAGTTCTGTGTTGCTTTGTTTTTTTTAAATTGGTTTTAATCTGTTCTATTTTGTTTGATTTTATTTATGCCTGATGGTACAGGCAGTTATTTTGAAGATAACAAGAGGCATTATGGTAGCCATTATTGATTCCCTTTTACCTTGTTTTGAAGTCATGTACCATGTTTATTATTTTGTTGTGATTGACTCTGTTTCATTTCATTTGATTATATTCTCTTCAAAAGAAAACAAAGTCTCTTCCAACTAAACTGAACTGAACTAAACTAAACTAAACACTAAACTAAACTGAACTGAACTGAACTAAATTAGAAAAGAGCAGGTCAGCTTTGCTATAATTTGCAATCAAATTTTTCTCCCACGATAGGCTGAAACAATCTAAATGACTTATCAGAGAAATCCTAGCCATTCAATCAACCTCCTCACCTTTTCTCATCTTTTCCTTTTCCACATCATTGGAAATTAATTTATTTTAAACTATCATCATTTAACTCGTAATCATTGTAACAGCCTCTCAACTGGTTTTCCAGTTTTATTGCCCTCCAATATGCCTTTCTCATAATTACCAGGATGTCATTTCCAAAAGTAAGGGTGACCACTTCCCTGATTATAATCATCTGATTCTGCTTCCTTTAACAAGACACAGTCCAAAGTCTGGTGACATAGCCTCTACCAATTTGATTGTTTGGTCTCGGCTTTCATCATTCCTCAAATGTATGTTTTGTTATAGACTCACACTCAACTTTCTACAGTTTCTTAAATGAACCAGCATTTGTCTTGGTTTTTTCCACTTTGGCACAGTTTCTTGTACACTTGGGGTTCCATTTTCAGGAATGCAGCTTTGCTGTCAGTGGTTTACTTGAGAACAGCGCAACTTCGACAATTAGCCAAGACTTAACTTCTTCTGGGAGAATTGTGTGGTTAGATGTCTCTCAGCTACTACTGTCCCTCTACACACATCACTAACAGTAATGAACAAAGCAGATAGCACAATTATAAATTAGTTTGTTTCTCACCCCATCATCATTAAACAGAATATCTCAAAGGTAAGATTCTGTGATCTCAACATTGTGAACTAATGCATGTTTAATAAACAAGACCTAAAATAGTATCTCTTTTATTATCACAGAATAGAACAATACATACAACTCCAACACTGACTCATTTTGAAAGTTTTTAAATGCAATTTCTGTTTTTAAGACTATTCAGCAATGGTGTAACTCATAACTCCAAGAGGAATGATACAGTAAATATTGGATGTGTGTTAAGAAGTTACATGCATTTTTATTTATATATTTCTGAAAAATTTTCTCTTGACTCTTTAATAAATCCACAAAATAAAACCAGACATTTTTTGGAGAATAACTCAGGGGCACTGTAATTCAATATAATGACACAAATACATACTTCCTATTAAAAGGCAAATCTTTCATTTAAAAAATGTGACTAAAGTAGTGCTTTAAAAATAATTCCAACTAGTTAAATTTTGTCTAAATAGTATTTCTTCTACATGTATTGCAATTTCATTTGATTTCAAATAGGTTCAATTTTCATTTACATTAAACCTTTACCTCTTGTTATTTCTACTTGAGATTGTCAAATAAGTATCAATAGGAATATATGGCTTGAAATGTCTTTTGATTTTTTAAATCATCTGTTTTGACTGAAATTTGAATGAAGCTATACTACAGGTTTACATGATTTAAAAGAATAAAGAGCTGCAATCTGACCATTTTCATCCCAATCCCTATAATTTCAGCAAATTTTTAAAGTCACTATATAGTTTATTTGATACTAAAAGGTTTTAATAGCTAAAAATACTTACTGCTTTAGCTAGAATAGTCACTAAATAATAGTACAGAAAGTATGGCTAGGCACCCAAGGGGAAAAAATACATAAAATGGAACAATAAAAAGAAAAGAAGGTAGGGAGAGAGTAGCAAAAGAACAAAAGTGAAAGGAATAATGGGTGAACACGGTAGAGTTAATTAAACCTAAGCAAATCTAAAATTACACTAAATACAAATGGCTGACTATTTACAAGGCAAATATGGCCTACTGAATAAATAATCAAGATTCCACTACATCCTCTACACAAGAGATTCACTTTAAAATTTTAAAAAATGTACAAACTGGCTAAAATTGAAACACATTAAAATATGTCATTAGTGTTGCTCAACATTAAAACTGTTTTGGGTTTATTAATATCTTAAAAGTAGACTGTAGAGAAAAGTATCACTAAGAATTAAAAGGGTATTTCATAATAAGAAATTGGATAATTAATCAGGAAACTATTGCAATAATGACTTTAATATTTGTGAGACTAACTTATCAAAATATAATCTTGGCTGAATTTTATTGACTACAGGAAGTTAGAATAATACTAACAGTCTAGTAACTTACTTGAAGTCATAGAGCACTACATTATAGCAAATGCATATTGTACACACTTACCAATTGCACTTAGAATGCTGTCAAGACAAACTGAACAATGAACCCTAAAATAAAGCCTAACTTACAGTGGCACCTTGGTTCATGAACTTCCTTGGTTCCAGGATTCTGAGGAAGATGTCCCCACTCAGTTCATACAGGGAAGACGGCTGTGGTCATGTTCCTTACCCAATGCTGCGCTCAAGAAGGCAAGCAAAATTTTACCAAAAGCTTTCATTGCAGAACTGAGTTGTTTGCAAACAGAAGAATTCATGATTGAAGATATTATTTTACTTCAAAAGATAGAAATTGTGTAGAATATAAAACATGTTAATGTTATCCGACCTAGGAGAATATTATAAATTAGTAAGTATAGCGTATCCAAATACAACTCTTTCAAATATTTGTAAATTAAATGAAACATCCCTAAATAACCAACTACCAAAAAAAGACAAGATAAATTTTAATTTATTTCAAATTAATCATTATAAAGTATAACATACCAAAATGTATGGATTCAGTGATCTAATTTTTGTATTAAAAATTCAAAAAAAATACACACAATTAAATTGAAAAAAATCATTGTGGGAACATTCTACTATAAAATGATTGTGTCCCAGGCCAGGAGTTAGGGTCTCTATCTAGCAGACATCCTTCCCACAAAGTATGAATATGGCCATGAATGGAGGACATTGAGAAGGACCTGCAGCTGAAACCGGCAGAATCTAGAAAGATTATATGACATTTTGGACAGTTAATAGTTCACCTACTTCCTGAACAAATGCCTTAGAATTCTAACACATTAGTCATTCCTAACCTGAAAATTATTTGGCCTATACTTAGAATTATTTTTGAATTACTTGGCCTGTACTTAGAACCCATGTCACCAAAGTACCTCCCAATCCTTTATAGAAATAAATCATACAGAAAACATGTGGGTGGAAAAGAGGATATTCATTGTCCCTCCATGTGTTATTTGTCCCTCCATCTGTGCTTTCTGCTTTCAATTTTTTGTCTATGTATCTACTCAGTTCACACAGTTAGGCGTGCATTTGGTGAGAAAGCAGTATGGCAAGGTAAGTACCAATGGGTTTATTTTCTTCTGATTTCTAATGGTGCACATATTTCACCAACCAAAGAAGGCTTTTTATTTTATTTTTATTCCAGAAAACATATACATTCTATTACCTAAAATCTTTTTTTTTAAAAAAAGGAATTTTTCTTTCCTTAAAAGAAGAAAGCACAATTTATGTAAAATCAAGAATCAGCTTAGTATGTAGAACTAGGAGAGAGAACAGGAGGAGATTATTTTAAAAGAATACAAAAATAATTTTACCCATTGAATTCACTGTCCAAGGTTACGTACCACGAGACAGACAAAGCAAAGCCAACTACATACTCTTTCTTTTCTTTCATTGCTTTATTTTGGTGTTAATTTTGTTTTGTTGAGGTTTGTTGCTGTTTGTCTTCCTCCATTTGATCCAAATTTAAGATGAATTGAAAGTTTTGAGTCAAAACCACATTTAGCATTTTGAGGAATAAGACTTTTAATATGTCCCCAGAAAAGTAATTTCAACTTGATAGATTTCATTAGGCTGAGTTGTAGGTTGAAATCACTTCTAAATGCATTGCTTCAGAATAAAACATGGTTTAAAATGTTCTATTTCTAGTTACACTCCTTTGGACCACCCTGAAGCACTGTATTATATTCTTCTTTGATGTTTATAACCGTTTGATGTTTTTAATTCATTTAATAAAATCTACAGAAGAGCAAGACCTTTCTTATTACATTAACATGTTTAACCTCTGGGGAACATCTGCATTCATATAATTATACAAAAATTTAATAGTTATACAAATATGTTGTGCCTATAGGGGTTAAAATGGATTCTTCTCATCAATATTCAACAGTATCACTTCCAGTAAGACACAAACATCTTTCTTTGTGGATATCAAACTCTAAGATGTCTATATGCATTTTTCCCTTCATGTTTTGTGAATAAAACTTCTGACATACAGGGACTGCCAAAGTAGGCATTTATTATCCCAAGTACCATAATATTATAACACCTTCATCCAAATAACTTAATAGCATTTTCCTGATTCAGATCTTACATAGGATATCATACATACACACATCATCATCATGATCGACATCATCATCAGATCATATATAGGACACTACACACACACATAACCCACGTATATAATTTTAGGTGTATGACATGAAATGAAAAATTTTAAAGTTATTTTTGTGGCAGAATTTCTTTTAAAATCTCTGCATGCTTAGATTTCAATTTCTAACAGTAACGAGAAAGGCAGGTGAAAGTCAGGCATGGTGGTACATGCCTGTAACCCCAGCACTCAGGAGGCTGAGGCAGGAGAATCATTGCAAATTTGAGATCAGCCTGAGTTATGAGTGAGCTCAAGGCCAGCCTGAACTGTATAGCAAGATGCTGTCTAAAAAAGACAGAAAAAAAAAAGGCAGGTGAATAATCTCTCAAAAGAAATTGGAAAAAGTTCTTTAATGTGAGCAATTTCGCTTATATATCAACATTATTCACATAAAAAGTTATCATCCACTCATTTATACATTCAATAAGCATGTTTGGAGAATCCATTATACAAAGAAATATTATGGGATTTGAAATTATAGTTAAGAATAAAATATAAAGTATGCTAAGTGCCTACTATGATGGAATTGACGTTCTGAGGGAGAGCAGAACATAATAATGACTAAGTAAGTAAATAAATAAAAATAGACAAATGAAAAAATATTAAGCATTGCTGAGCGCTATGTAGATGATAATTTTAAGAAACTTGCAAAGGCTGGGGATATAGCTCAGCAGGCATAAGAGCCTACCTAGCAAGTGCAAAATCCTGAGTTCAATTCTTGGTACCAAAAAAAAGAAGAAAAAGAAAGAAAGGAAGATGTAGCCTCACATGTTAATATACTTGTCACAGACATCTGTGCATGTACAGTTTTTTCTATTCTCACATCAATAGTATGAACTCTTCAGTAGAGGTACTATCATTTTGGAGATGAGGAGGGAAAGACTAATGGAGAATGAATTACTTCTCCTGAGTCACAGAGTCGGTGTGTAGCAGAGATGTGAATTCAATTTGTGGGGTCTAATTCCAACTGTGTGTCCTTCCCATGACAGCAGCTGTGCTCTCAGATAGTAGTTCCATTGTCCACTGGGTTTTATTCTCTGATTTTCCAGGAAAGTGACCTTGAAAAAAAATCCAAATCATTAAGAGGTTATGTGGTTGGAAGTTTCTAGACTGTACATTACCATGCAAAACAAATTTAACCACAGAGTAAATGAAGCATGGTTAGGGTAAACAAAAAAAAATCTTGCAAATGAGGAAGAATGATACTTTTTTCCTAAAATAGAGAAAAGATATCCTTTTCTTTCTTTTTTCTCTACCAACTTCTGAGAGGATACCACAAACATGGGAAACCATACACCTAGGCAAGAGGTGAGAAGGGAAAATCTCACATTAAGAAATTAGAAGAAACTTAAAATGCAAACTTTTTCCAGGTTAGTTTAACCTATGTAATGAAGACAGGTAGGAGATGCTGCTCAGGAATAAAGACTATGCATTTTTGATTTTTGTAACGTTTTTTGGAGTGTGTGTGTGTGTGTGTGTGTGTGTGTGTGTGTGTGTATCTATGTGTCTATTTAGTTCCAGGAAAATTGGAGGTGACAGACAAGATTCCAAAAAGGGACTACGGTCTTATCAATATGTTTCAAAGTAACCAAAAGGATTAACAAACAGAAAGAGACCTAACTAGAGCCACAGCATCTAGAAACAACTACCTATGGTAAGAGCATGCTTTTACAACACCCTTGAATGGATGGGGACACTGCCAGTGGTTTCTTTGAGCATTTTCTGCCTATCTCCTGAGGGCTTACTAATTAGAATGAAGATAACAGGCTTTCAGTGGTAAGTATACAAGGTATGCTTATCAACTATGGTGAATGCTTAAGTTAACTTATTATGGTAAAAGATGCATTGATATTAATCCCCATCAAGATACTCCCCTCTTGTTTCAAACACATTTGTTTCATCTTTCTTGAAACAATTATGGAATTTCGCTATTGTGTCTAGCTATGTTGTTACTGCCATCAACATCCTGAGTCAGTTCAAAACTTTTATGGAAATTTTTGTCAAATCAAAATATTAAAGTCTGTTCTCATCCATCTTAGTCACTAAATCTGGCACTGTGCAGCTTCTGGCTCTTCCTCAAAGTCAAAACGACCATGAAAACTTAATATTTTGAATCTATTCAAGTCATCAAGCAGCCACAACAGCACAGCAAAAGACCCACACAAAAGAGCACCTCCAGAGCTGCTTCAGAAAATGGTAATATAATGGAATAAGTGTGTTCAAAGTGAGGGAGAGTACTTTGAGGGAGATTAATGGCAACGTGGCTTTTACTGTAATAAATTTATAAAAGTTAAACATTCATCATATTTTAACACATATTTGTAAATGTCAGGATGTGCTCCCTCTTTCCAGGTGCCCCATGAACCAAGACTGTCCAACACTAGCATCCAGTGTGGAGATAAGTCAGAGGAAACTTTGAGATCAAATAATCAGTCCTAGCTCATTGGTGGTCGTTTTGACAATGACATCCACTCACAAATGCCTGCAGGGGAATAGTCCTACCTATAAAGATAACATCATGTCACCTCTTCCCTGATGGTAACAGTGAGCTTCTGCATCCTGAATCAGAACCTTCTTTTTCTCCCCAAACAGTAACATCATTATTTAAATAGCTGCCTTCAAAAACACAGTGCTCCATCTAGCAATTCTGAGATGAAGAAATTCTCTTAGATTTCTTACTCGAAGCATATTCTTTATCCAGTCTCATGAAAAAGTCCTTAGGTTTACAAATAGCTTTAAAATAATTCCTCCACAAGGTTTTTATAAACGACAAATCACTTTCAAGTCTGACACCACCCTGAAAAAGCATTCAGAGAAAAATGAACTAGAGCTCACAGGGAAAAAATAATTTTCATTTGTACAAATAAAGATTTTTATGAGTATAATGATAAAACATCAGATTTTTTTTTTTGAAAACCATTAGTGTTCTTTGTTGGATGGTCATGAGATCATGCCTTAAAAAAGGTTATAAGAAAAAAAAAAGGTTGTAAGATTTTTAAAAATTAAATATTGCTTCATCCAAACAACTTTGACACTTTGCAGTCTCAAATATTGAACATTTATATGTAAAATTTTAAAATTCACAAATAATGATTACAAAACTGGCAAGAACCTGGGCAAAGATTTGCACCTCAAAGGGGCAGAGAAAAATTTACACTTGCATGTTTTTAAATGATTTAAAAACAGGGAGATAGTGGCCTATAGTCAGGGAAAAAAACTGTCTGAGGTTTAGTATTTTAGGCAAGCTGAGGGGATGGTTGATGTCATTTTAGCTACTATTTTGATGAGAAGAGTCTACATGGGAATTATATTATAATGTAAAATACATATTATATATATGACATACTTTTATTCGTAAATAGAATGTAGTCCCTTATAATGGGAACAAAGTCTTAAATTGCACACAAGTTAAAGGGTGATGGGCTAGAAAGAGACAAGCAGAACACTTAACAGTGACACTGGTTCTACAAGTTTATACCTTACCAAACCTAGGATTAACTTTGTGCTATGAACTGCCCTTTTTGAAAGCAGCAGTTACACTATTATTCAAGAAAACTTCAAAAATACAACTTTTGCTTCAGTAAGAAAAGGTGCAAACATATAGGACAAATAGACTCTTAAGCCAAATATGATATTCACTAAACTTCATATCCTACCCAGGGAAATAATGATCACAGTCAGGCCCCAATCATCCAGGACTGCATTCTCTAACTCCAGTTTCAATCACATTAGTAATTCCTATCCAAATACACTCTTATGTAAAATCTTCTTTGCTCTTTTGCTTCTCTTTCTGCTTTTAAATGTAATAAAGGAAAAGCAAAACACCACTCTCCACACAGTGTCAGCCATGTAAACACTTGGAGATGGGAGAGGAAGAAATGTTTCTCCTTACACCAACCACACTCTGTTTCCAAAGTTTGAATACAATCTATGTAACATGCTTAACTAAAATGTGCCTAGAAGTAGAAGAATGCCTGTAGCATACATGGGAGCATTTATTTGTTGATTTTGCCTTTTTGCATTGGCTGTTTTATTGGTTTCATGGGAGATTGATTTTAAAACCTAGACTTGGTTCAGATGAACTCTACCAGTTTCTTAAAAGGAGTTGGGCAAAAGGCTCACCAAGGCATATCATTCCATAGAGAAAGGTAAGAACACAATAGGTAAGCCCACATGTGCAGACATTTTCAACCTCTCACTAACTTCCATTTGCTTAGAGCCAACCAAAATGAGTCATACAACCATGCCAAACCAAGGAAAAGGGCAAATGTACTCTTCCTACAAACATCAATGAATATAACTGAATAGTAATTTAATTTCTAGTAGAATCCAAAGGACCTTATGCCTAGCTCTCTGTTTTTTTCAGTGAGATAAACAGAGGTCTAGCAAATATTAAATTAAAGTCTACTAAATCTGAGATGGCTCAGATTTCTATATTGAGTTTCAATGTTTTCTTCTTTTACCCCATATTACAGTAGAATCCCCTTTGTGATCATTACCTATATTTCATCTTGATTTGAGTAAGTACTGCATAGCAGAGTAATAGTTTGGCTATACCTACTCCCATCTTAATTATGCTATTGCCTTTGGATGTTGGTCTCCAGTTTCTTTTTTCTTCCAATGCAGAGTCTTCAGCCTTACAACACATATACACTCATTGGTCCACACAGCCTTCCAGCACAATCTTAGCCTGGACTACAGTGAGCTTAAACCTTCTACTACTATGGGATCCTCTGGCTCTCCAGCACATAAACAGCCATTTTGGATTCTTCTCCCTCTGATCCCACGGATATCATTGTGCCTCTTCCTCTTTTGATCCTATAAGCTTGCCTAATGAATCCCTTTGTATAATTAGATGTATATTTTGTAATGCTTCTGTACCTCCTCAGAACTCTAACATACCCTTTACCTGAGGTTTCACTCAACCATTTTGATCATCCTTGGTCAACTGTGGTCTGACTGTTTTAATTGGAAAATTTCAGAAATAAATGCGTCATAGTTGTAAATTGAATGATATTTTGAGCAGCATGATAAAATCTTACATTGTCCTACTGGAGATATACTTCATCCTTTGTTCAATATATCCACACTGTTTATGCTGTTTTTCTACTGTTACTTAGTCATCATTTCAGTTATGAGCTTTCCTGTGCCAGTGTGTCACAGCATGTATTGTATTGCATTCATTCCCTTAAGTGACCTGTACATAGTAGCCTGATGCCTATGTCATTTACTTCACCTCTTCTCATCACACACACATTGTATCATCTGTTAGCACAAGAAGAATGGTGAGTACACTACAAAAAGAATTTTGAGAGACCACATGCATGTAACTTTTATCACAGTTTAATTTTACTCTTTGCTATTGTTTTTAATCTCTGTACTTAGTCATAAGCATGTATAGAAATAAAACAGTATATACATAGCTTCATGGTACCTACAGTTTCAAACATTTACAGGAGATGTTGGATACTCCTACAAACAGGACTACTGTGCATGGACAAGTCACCTATTTGCAAGGAAAATGAGATGATTGAAGGGTTTTGAGGTTAGTTTTTATAAAAGTGAAGACCTTAGACAAAAAATTTCTTCAATCCAGAGACCAAGACACCTCAAAGGTGTTGATTATACATTCTTTGTCCAGCTGATGGGAAAGAATTGACATTAATGATAATACTGTAAGGACTGGCCACTCGCAATGCCTAAATACAAACCAGCAATCTGGATTAGACTAACATTTTTTATTGCTGCTGTTTAGACTTTTCTTCCAAATGCCAATGAAGTCACATCAGGAAAGTGATTGTTGGCCTAATATAGGTAAACTTCCTTATAATGACTCAGCAAACAGAAACTAGAACTTCAAATTTACACACTCAGTACTTGAACTGAAAGCAAAGTTCCTGGCTACTGATTCTCTTTAGCCAACTGTTTTCACCAAATCTCTGTTATCACCTCTTTTATTTGCTGTGAAAATTCCAGCAAATGTGATCTTTCTTCTGTTCATTTACTGATGCTCTTTGAACAGATGTCCCAGCTGTGTTTCTTTGCCTGCTTTTCCCTTTAGCCCAGATCAAACTGTTTATTTCTTAAAAGCCAGAACTTCCACCAAGACCTAAGCAACCATTTCTAAGCATCCAGAGAATTGTGTTTTTGTGCTGTAAAATTTGTGGTAGAGAGTTTAATAGAAGCCGAAGGATACTCAACTCAGAAATCCTTTTCAACTAAAATTTTACCCTTATGTTTCTTTTTTGTACTATAAGTAATACTGATTAGACAGACTAACTCTGATGGTAGGGAAAACCTTTGTTACAAGAAAATGCACACCAATTGTGGGTAAAAGAAGTTTAGACCAAACTTGTATGCCTAGGAATTTTACATGACTTATATCAAAGTTTTTTTAAAAAGTCAAATTGCAATGGAACACTTATGGTCAAGATGCATTATAATTATATTTTATTTAGCTTCAGAGATCTATGAGTTTAAATAATTCAGTTAAAACACACTCCTTACACAAATGCATCTCTAATAATATATAGCTGCATTTAAAATAATGTCCTGAAGTTGGTTGTGTTTTCAACAATTTCTTCTAGCTACCATATATACAATTAGTAGTAACTTCCTGTCAGAGTTCACTTTTGAGGAATATGTCCTTCATAATATTAAAGAATTCCCACTTCCTCACTGATTAATGTTCTTTAGTATTTATTTCTGCTACCACTTCAAAGTACTGACATCTCTCCAATCAATGTAAAAAATTTCAACATCAAACTTAGTACTACATATTTCTTGAAAACTTTCATGTCAGTTAGAACAATATATCCCACAATGCTATTCCATTCTGTGTGAGTCAAATCTTTTGATGAGATACTTAAGCATTGGTCAAAAGAGAATCTAAATGATATAGACTGGTGTACTGCAGTAATTAAGTAAATACGGAGACACACTGAATGCAAGCACTTACTCTAGTGGCTTGGAAGTTTTGAAAATGACATACCTTATAATCAGTGATTTCTGACCAAAATGAAAACCATATCAACATATGTTTAGCTACATTGTGTGAGTGTGTGCATGTATGTTCACCAGTAAGTACACAAGTAAGTCGATATGCCCGTGTGTATACATGTGCATGTGTGTATATGTATTTCCTAAATACTGTTTCCAAACTAAGACTCTACACCCATAACTTCTTTCTAGGCCAGTGATAAACAAGGCATGCTTTCCCACCAAACTGCTTCATGTATTACCCTAAATAGCTAAATTTGTGATGTAAAGATTATTTCCTATGTCTCTTATGAGCTTGTCAGTTCTACATCTCCCACCTGATACTCTACTCATTGCCCTGGGCTACATTTGCACAGCAATCCGAATTCTCCTCCCAACCGCAGGAAGGAAATCCCACACTTTGTGGCTAGAGACTACCTTGGCACCAAGGATTGAGAAACTACTAAGTACCTAGCTGGCGTGTATATGGAGTCCACAAGTCCAAGGCACCAAATACTTCTGAGGCACTCTTGAGCAGTAAGAACAGGAGCAGTTGTATAAATTCATTGTTCTTTTTCCTTCCAAGTAGTTTTGCAGTGTATTTCATGAAACTCCTTAAGAAATCTTGCAGAATCTGACACCAGTTGCCTGTAGCAGTAATAACTCAAAAGCATCTTTCTCTCTCTTTTCCCCATTTTTTACTCTCCTTCTCCTTCCTTTGGATCACACCTTGAGTGAACTATTTTTATGGAACCCTTTGTATCAGGAATTGTTCTCAAGAGGACACAGGCTAAGAAGTGACTTCTTTATAAGAAAGCCAAATGTTGAATGATATTCACCATCTTGCTCTTGTGTGTGAGAAATACAGATACCTTAGAATATTTCAGATATTATAAGCTAAGTCTGGTGTTTTTGAGTCTCTTCTAGTAAGCGAATAACTCCATTATAGGAATCAACTAACCCAATTATAGGTTATTGTCACTATTTTAAATTTTATTTTGTGGCAGATATTATATAACAATTTGTTACGATATTTAATTTAGGAGCAAAACTTTCTTCCTGGAAAAGTGTCCTTCTAATGTTATATAACATATTTTAGGGCACTATAATAGCAGAATTTGTCTGCCCCATTTCTTTTCTAATTCAACTCCACACAGAGATTTGAAGTGACAATGTGCTCATCTAGAAGACCACATTTTCAATCTTCTATGCAGTTAGGTGAGGATGTGGGACTAAATTCTGAACAATAAGAAGGAAGAGGAAGAAAGCAGGACTCCCCTAAGTTCTCTTTAGATGCAACCAGAAACAGCCTTCTCAGAATTCCTACTGATGCCTACCTGGAAAATGATTGTGATAACTGGAGATTGTGCCAATACTCTGAACAATGAAGTGTAGGAACTAAAAGAGTAAGAGCTTGAAGAATTCTGTGTCCCTGGTGATAGCTCAATTGTAAATTCCAGCTATGAGCTGCCCACCTCCAGACTTCCATTATGCAGGGAGATATAATCTGTTAACCCTTCAACTAACCATTATTAAAGATTTATCTATTACCAACATTTAAAAGTAATCCTGACATTAAAACTCCATGTACAAAATTGCTGACAATTGATTAAATTGGTGGTCTTCATCAGTGGTAATTTTGTTGTAATGAATATTAGAAAGAATCTGGGCACATTTTTGGTTGTCATAATTTGAGGAGGCTTATTACTGGCATTTGACAGGTAGAGGCAAGGGTTGAGCCTAACCATTTTGTGTTGCATAGAATATCCATCAACAAATAATTATCTAGCTGGGCATGGTGGCACATGTCTGTAATTCTAGCATGCAGGAGGCTGAGGCAAGAGGATTGCCACAAGTTCAAGGCCAGCCTCAGCTACAAAGTGTGTTTAAATCCACCCTGAACTACAGAGAGAGATCATCTCAAAAAAACAATAAATAAATAAACAAATAAACAAACCAAAAGCATCTAACAAAAACTGTCAACAGTGCCAAAGTTGAGAAATCTTGCATTTAACTCATCCGTACACCTACCATGACATCCCTCATATAAATTGATTCATCTATACAAGAACTTGCCCAAGTGATAGGATAAACCCTCTTTGCTCATTCCTTTTGTTTTTAGCCTTGCTGGCTTTACGTTTTTCCCTTTAGTTTACCAGGAATACAGCAGCAAATTCCAAAAGCCCCAAATTACCTATTTCCCCAATATTCTTTTAATCTTAGGGAGGTCTTGGTGATAGACAGCAAAGCAAAGTGAGAATTTGTTTTCAGAAAAGGGAATGAAATACCAGATATAACCCAACTGCACACATTTTATTGATGTCCTTCTACAACTAGAGACATTTACCACTGTGGGAGATGATGTAACACATATTCAATTATTCTCTCTGCACTTTGTTAAGATTTAAAATTATTTTCTGCTCATTTTCTTATTAAAAAATAAAATGTTCATCATTGAACATTTAGAAACCATTATTATTGAGCAAAGGGAAGAAAATTACAACCATCCATAATCCCAACAGACCCAGAAAAACTATTACTTCTGCAATATATATGCATCCAGCTCTTTTTTCTATGCACACATATCATATTAGTACATAAATGAGACTAAATCCTACTTATTCTTTATAACCATTACTTTTTCCACACTTAGAAATATTACATTTTATACCAATTATTACTCATTTACCTTTCAAAAACATAGATCTAAGTTTTAAAGGGGAAAATGTTTTCTGTCTTTATCCCTGTCCCTGTCTCTCTCACTCTCTCTCTTTCTCTCCCCTCCCTCTCTCAGACACACATTTTTAGATGGTAAAATATTTAATGTTTTACATATTTAATACATTACCTTTTGAAGCCAGTAAGAAGACATATACTTAAATATATAAGAAAATCTCCTAGTGGAGAAAAGAAACTTGCTTTACTACAACCTTAAGAATGAAATGAAAGCTTTTTGTTTTTTGTTTTAAAAAAAGACACTTTAGAAGAAGGAGCTGCCTGCTTAGAAAAACAGCAGGTTAGGGCTATAATTGGCAATTATCACATTGAAATGTTTCTTAAGCAATGAAAATCATAAGGTTGGAAATCTGCATTTTTGTGAACTAACATTATGTTCTAAAATATTTTGCATGAACTTACCAGGGGTTCTCTACAGATAGACAAAACTTCAGCTGGTCTGCTGAACCACATGGCCAAAAAAACACAGGTTTGTCTGCTCTGGCCACACTTCTGCCGAGCTACACATACTTATGTGTTTAGGTAAGAGAAAGACAAATCAGGTCTGCTCATTTTCTACTTGGCATCTACCTGAGTGTGTTGCCTTATTTTATTTTATCTTTTTAATTTTAAAGAGAAAAAAAAACAAAAATCAAGAAGCAAGCAAACAATTAAAAAATAACAACAAAAGCAAAATGACAACAACAACAAAAACAATGGCAATATAGGATATCAAAACAAGATAATAGTAATTTAACACTGGTTGTTATATTGGATATTGTTACCCTCAGAGTAATTGCTCAGGCTACCATATACAGGTATGCAAGATTGATCAAACAATAAAATTTTCCTTTGAGCAGTTTCTTTCCCTTTTACTATATCTAGTGTAACTTTTGGGTCTTATTTACTCTTCCAGTTTTTTACACTAGTGAGACAATATGGGGTTTACACATGCAAGTTTGATTTATTTCACTTATGAGTATGGTTTCTAATTGCACCCATTTACCTATAAAAGCCTTACATTTATCCTTCTTTATGTCTGACTAGTATTCCATTTTATAAAAATACCACATCTTTTTTATCCATTCCTGAGTTGGTGGGCATTTGGGTTGTTTACAAGATTTAGCTATTACAAATTGTGCTGCTATAAACCAGGGTGCACATATATCACTGTGGTACAATGTTTTCTATTCTTCTGGGGAAATACCCAGAAGGGGAATAACTGGCTCAAACAGAACCTCTAGTTCTGGTTTTTTGAGGAATCTCTGTACTGATTTCCATAGTGATTGTCCCAGTCTACACTCCCACCATCAATGAGAAGAGTTTCTTTTCCCCACAGCCCCACCAGTATTTGTTATTGGTTAATTTCTTGATGTTAGCCATTCTTTCTGGAGTGAGATGATATGTCAGTGTAGTTTTAATTTTCATTTCTTAAATGACCAATGATGTTGAACATTATTTTAATGTATTTATTTGCCATTTGTATTTCTTCATCCAGATTTGAAATATACTACAAAGCTGCTATAATAAAATCAGCATGGTACCAGAAAAAAAAATACCTGAGGATCAATGGAACACAA
>RJWT010020783.1:0-17848 GCA_004365215.1 Cuniculus paca | reverse complement strand
AAGTAAATTACCTTAATTCACCAATTAAAGGAAATAATTGGCAGAATAGCTCAAGAAACAGGATCCAAAAATATGTGGTACAAAACAAACATATCTAACTCAAAAACAAACTCATAGAGTGAAATTCAAAGAATGAAAAGGGATATTCCAAGTGACAGGAACCCAGAATAAAGCAGGGGTAGCTATTCTGTTTGCAGAAAATTTGAACTTCAAACCAAAAATGATGAAGAGTTAAAGAAGGTCACTACATACTTGTTAGGGGAAAAATTCAAGAGAAAAGATAAAAATCATAAATATATGCACCCAATAGAGAAGCAACCAACTATATAACACAAATACTAATAGATGTGAAACATCAAATATGCAATAAAAAATTTTAACAGGAGACCTTAATATCCCATTGTCACAAAGAGATAGGTCAACAAAAAGTGAATAAAGAAATAACAGAATTGAATCAAACCCGTGAAGAATGGACTTACTAGATGTTTACAGATTGTTCCACCCAATATCAGAATACACATTATTCTTGGCTTCACATGAGGCATTCTCTAAATTAGACCATATATTAACCCATAGAATATGCTTAAATAAATGCAAACAAATTGAAATTGTCTTATGAAAATTATCTATTACAGATGAAATTAAAGAAATTAGATAATATCCACAATTAAATGAAAATGCAGATACAGTATACTGGAACCTGTGGGATGCAATGAAAGTGGTCTTAAGAGGAAAAGATATAACAGTGAATTCTCACATTAGGAAAACAGAATGAGCACAGATAAATAACCAAATGTTGCAACTGAAGCTTCTAAAAAAAGAAGAACAAGTCAAGACATAAGCTCATAGATTGGATGAATTTTTAAAGATTCAAGCAGAAACTAAGACAATTGAGACTAAGAAAATGATGTAAAGACTTAATAAACCAAAGAGTTGGTTCTTTAAAAGAAGCAACAAAATTGATAAATCCCTAGTCAACCTTATCAAGAAAAGGAAAGAAAGAACTCAAATTCATGCATTGAGGAATGAAAAGGGTGTAATTACTACAGATCCTGTGGAAATTCAGACAATCATCAACACCTACTTTGAAAATCTTTACTCACATAGTCAGGAAAACACAGAAGGGGAAATGGACTGATTCCCAGAAATGTGAGAAGTACCAAAACCATATCAAAAAGATATAAAAATTTTGAATAACCCAATATAAGTTCCTGAAATTTAAAATGTAATTAAAAACTTACCAACAAAGAAAAGCCCAGGTCTTGAATGGATTCGAGGCTGAATTCTACAAGAAATTTAGAGAACATTTAATGCCAATACTCCTCAAACTCTTTAATGAAATTGAAAGTAAAGCAATTCTCCCTAACTCAGCTCTAGAGGCCAGTGTTACTCTGATACCAAAACCTGAGAAAGACCCAAGCAAAAAGTAGATTTATAGGCCAATCTCACTAAAGAACACTGATGCAAAAATTCTCAATAAAATACTAGCAAGCAGAATACAACAAATCATCAAGAAGATTATGCACCATGACCAAACAGGATTCATCCCAGGAATACAGGCATGGTTCAACATATGAAAATCAATAAATGTAATATGCCACATCAACAGAGTGAAAGACAAAAATCTCAAGATCTTCTCAAGAAATGCAAAAAAAATTTTTTGATAAAGTCCAACATTCATTCATGATAAAAACCCTACAGAAAATCAGAATAGATTATCTCTACCTCAATCTAATAAAAGTCATCTATAACAAACCAACAGCCAGCATCATACTAAATGGACAAAAACTGAAAGCTTTCACTCTACGATCAAGAACAAGACAAGTAGGTCCATTATCACCACTCCTATTCAATATATTTCTGGAACTGTTAGTCAGAGCAATTATACAAGAGAGAGAAATAAAAGGAATAAGGATATAAAAGGAAGAAGTTAAATTTTAATTATTTGCAGATAACATGATACTCTACATAGAATACTGCCAAAACTTCATCAAAAAAACTACTAGAGCTAATAAACATATTTAGTGTTGACACAAAGTCAGCACTCAAAAATCAAAAGTATTCTTGCACACATACAACAAACTCACTGAATGAAAATTCTGGAAATAACACCTTTCACAATAGCATCCAAAAAATGAAATACTTAGGATTCAAGCTAACTAAAATGTAAAAGGTCTACACATTGAAATCCATAGTACTCTAAACAAAAAGGACATTAAAGAGGATATCAGAAAATGAAAAGATATACCTTGTGCTTGGATAGGACTGTGAAAATGGACAAACTCGCAAATCTGTTATATAGATTTAATGTAATCTCAATCAAAATACCATCATCATACCTCACAGATCTAGAGAAAACATTCCTAAAGTTCATTTGCAAACCAAAGAGGCCTAGAATAGCAAAGGAAATCCTACATAACAAAGGCAAGGCATGAGGCATCACAATCCCTGACTTGAAATTATACTACAAAGCCACTGTATTAAAATCAGCATGGAGGGGCCAGGGATTTAACTCAAGGCATAAGCTCCTGCCTGACAAGCACAAGGTTATGAGTTTGATCTCAAGTACAAAAAAAAAAAATTTAAAAATTAAAAAAATAAGAATCAGTATGGTACTGGCAAAAACAAAAGTAGATCTGAAGATCAGTGGAACAGACTAGAAGATGCAGAAACAACTACAAAGACACTCTTTGACAAAGGGGCCAAACATGTTCACTGAAAGAAAGCCTCTTTAATAAATGGTGCCATAAAAATTATCTTTCCACATGTCGAGGTCTAAAACTAGACCCATGTCTATCACCATGCACAAAACCAAAGTAAAATGAATCAAAGATGTAAATATTAAAACAGAAACACTAAGTCTACTGAAAAACAAGTTAGATAGAAATCTTGACATGGGGTAGGCAAAGAACTCATGAACAAAATGCAAACCACATTGGAAGTATTTCAAAGAAGCAACAACTGGGGTCTCATCTTATTAAAAAGTTTTGCACATCAAAAGAAATCATCAACAGAGTGAAAAGAAAATCCATAGAATGGGAAAAAGTTTTAGCCAGTTGTCCCTCAGACAAAGGACTTATATCTAAAGAATTGAAAAACATCAGATCTCCCAAATTCAAAGACCCAATCCAAAAATGGGCATCTCAGATGAACATTCATTTCTCAGAAAAGAAATACAAATGACAAATAAATCCATGAAGAAATGCTCAACATCACTGTTCATTTGAGATATTCAAATTAAAAAGATACTGAGATTTCATCACACTCCAGAAAGAATGGCTCTCATTAAGAAATCAACCAATAAAAATTGTTGGCAGGTTGAGGTAGAAAAAGGAACTATTTTCCACTATTGATAGGAGTGTAGACTGATGTGGCCACTGAGGAAATCTATGTGGAGATTCCTCAAAAAGCTAGGATTGGAGGTCCCATTACATTCAACTATTCCCATTCTGGGTATTTCCACAGAAGAATTGAAAACATCATGCTACAGTATACATGTGCACCCATGTTTATAGCAGTACACTTTGTGATAACTAAATCTTGGAAACAACCCAAATGCCTATCAACCAAGGAATGGATAAAAAAGATGTAGTATTTCATACAGTGGCGTGTTACTCAGCTATAAATGATAACAAACTTGAGCCTTTTACAGGTAAAGGAATTCAACTTGAGATCATAGTCCTAAGTGTAATAAATCAAACTCACATGTGGAAATATGGTATTGCCTGTAGTGCAAAAACAAACAAAAAACCTGAAAGAGTAATAAAATGAAAAATGTATAATATATATTGTGAAAATGAAAGGGAAAGAAAGTGCTCAAAAGGAAACAACTGGGATAGGGAAAAGGGAAAAAAAGGGGAAAAGATTATATGTATATAAGTATGCATATATATGTGTGTGTGTATGTGTGTGTTTTTAAAGACAAGATAGATAACTATACTACTAATCTCTATAAGTTCATCAAAAAGAACAGTTGTGTTTCAATTGATTGGTTAATTTTTTTATGCCTAGATCTTGTAACCTGAACAACTACTTTTAAAGTAAAAATATGGAATATATTAACTAGTATTAACTTCCTCTTTTTTGAAATTCTGTAGTGTTTTGTTCTTTTGTTTTGTTTTTAAAATAAAAAAATGGTTTTTGTAAAAAGAAGAAATACGCTTGAATATATTGTGGGCCCATGGCTGACTGCTATGGTTTAGATCAATCATATCACCAAAGCCATTATGATCTAGTAGGCAGGGCATTTTTTTAGGTAATGATATCATAGGAGTGACATAGCTGACTTATTGTTAGAAAATAGAGTCTGGTTACATGAGTTGGTCACTATGGGCATGTCCTGACAGTATTTGGTACTCAGGGAGGGACTGTTTCTGTGTCTATACTGGAGCATGTGTTTCAGGAGTCTTTGGGAATGGCTTGTGGGAAGATTTTGGAAAAAATCAGAGATGCTGGCTGAAAAAAATAGCACTGGAACACATTTGGCTGTGCTATATGGGAGATTCTTATCAGAGGTCAGAAGACCACAGAGCATGTAACAACAAGGCTCAGGAGGTTTTGCTGTGGGGAAGGACTGCACTGGCTGCTGCACTCCAGATGATGTGTGTTACGCCTTGGCAGAAAGTTTGTCTGCATTTTGCTCTTGTCCAGAGACTTTGCCTGAGACTGAGATTAAAGGCAGTGGACTAATCAATCTGGCAGAAGAAATTGAACATTAAGTTAGTAACATGGTTATATTGAGTACTTTTTAGCCAGATCCATGTTGATAATGAAGATTAAAGATTCCATCAGAATGATTTAAAACATTGTGAATTTGAGCAGAAATGAGGATCCTTTAAAGCTGTGGACTGAAAAGATAGAAATCTTGATTGCTGAGAAGGAACAGAAGAATAGAAACAATGGCCTGAGGGAATCACAAGAAGCAGCAGGCCTCCGCACTTTGAAGACTCAAAATTCCAAAGGTGAAAGATTTTGCTTTGAAAAGTGAGACCCAGAGTACCATGTTCCAAAGTGGCAGTGACCTAGGCAAGTTTTTCCACAGGATTTGGCTCATAAGCACTTCATCCTTAGAGTCAAGAGAGAAGGAAAACTGGATACTATTCCAGCAGGTGGCAGACCTTATGGCACTGATTTTAGGTGTGTGCAGAATGCAAGAGTTGTGTGGTCAGTTATGCTTTCCCTCAGATTTCAGAAGAGGGCCTAGAAGGCCAGAGAGTGTGCTTCAAGTGGACAATGTATGAGGTTGTGCCTGTGGAGCCAAAAGTGCATTAGAGACCCCAGAAGTTTGGAGATGCCAGGAAAATAGATCATCTGAGGAGGAAAACTGCAAGGAGGAAGCACAAGGGGCCTAAGAGAGAAGCCATGGCCCCCTGTAGTTGCCACAAAGACAGAACCACCCAAGCCTTTGGTGTTCACAACTTGTCACAGATTGCCTCAGATGCTGCATGGAAATACAGGATGCAATGTTTGCCTTGCTGGATTTTGGACTAACTTTGGTTCCTTTGCTCTGTATTGCCCTGTTTGTAACATTTGGAATGAAAATGTCAATCTTGTGCCTTTGAATGTTGGAAGTGTTTAACTTTCTTTTCATTTTACAGGTGCTTGCCACTAAAAATTTGCCTTAAATTTCAGAGGAGACATGGGACTTGGACTTCCAACAGAGATGAAATTGTTAGGACTTTGGCAACTCTTAGAAATGGACTAAGTGTCTTTTGCATAAAAGGATGTACATGAGGCTTTGGAGGGCCAAAGTTGGAATGTTATGGTTTGGATCTAGATATGCGCCTTCCAAAGCCTCATGTGGTTCTAGGACTTTTTCAGAGTTGGCTGGATCTGGAGTGTTGATGCTGGGATTAAGAGTGTGTGATTACTAAACCAGCCCACTGATTGATTTTGCTCTGCCCTTAAACCAACCTTGTGGATAAGATAAAAGGGGTAGAAAGATACTGCTAAACTCAGTTGTTTTACTGTCTTCCACAGCCATGAATGGTTGCCTTCTGCTATGGGCCACCCTGCCTTGGAATCAGTGGATTATGGAATGAAAATTGTACAAACTGTGAGCTAATAACTAACTTTACCCCTTTATTTTGGGTATCAGGTATTTTGTTTCAGCAAGGAGATAAAACTATCTAAGATAAAGAGAACACGTCCCTTCAAAGATTTTTTATTGACTGCTTCCTGGCCACTATAGGATTAGCACCTTTTCATCTGCTATGCCCCTCCACTATTCTTTTTTGTGCTTTGGAGCTGGATAACAATGGTCTATATCCATGCGCCAAAATAAGTATCTCCTCCTCTGAGTTGTAAATGTCAGGTGTTGTGTCTCAGTGACACAGAGTGACTAAGACAAGAAGTAAGGCATCTTGAACCGAAGCCAAGCCTGTACTCTTAAACTTCTTATCCCGTACTGTCAGACTATCAAAATATATAGGGGTTCTTTAGTCAACTAACTGTAATGAATGTTCCATAATCCTTGATTTTCTCTGAAACCTCAGGATATACTTTGGTGGATTATGAACAATGAGACGTCTTGAAATGAAAAAAGAATCTATAATAATAATGTATTATATATTTCAAAGGAACTAAAAGAAAGATTTTGAATGCATTTACATAAAGAATAAGAAGTGTACAAGGAGATCGATATGTTTACCCTGAACATCATACAATATCTCCATATATCAAAAGATCACACAGTACCCCATAAATATGTGCAGTCTGTGCATGTCATTTAAAAATTAAATTTAGTGAAATGAATGTAAGTTTTTAAATTTAGTAAAAAGTGAAGGTTATCGTGGTATTATCATATGACATGCTTCCATAGAATGGTGTTGAAAATGCTTTTAGATTAGTAATTTTTAATAATATTGGAAATGAACATGATGGTAATAATGTTTAATTTAGTTGGCATATATCCATGTATATAAAATTAACCCCCAAATATGCTTTTATATATTTATAATTTCGATTTTTGTTTCTTATGGAAACTGATATATGGGTTCCTAATGAGAAAAAATTTAGTATAGAAAAACATACACAAAAAAATCCTAAAAATTGCAATATGATTAAGGCTCATTAGCACATTCTCTGATTCTTGTAACTATGCTTTTATTGTTCTGATTCTTTTCAATTGTATCATTGCCTTTAACAATCCCAGAACAGCTGTGCAGGTAAATATTAACTAAAATGTTTAGAACAAACAGCTGGAGCAATTAATAAATCATCAAAAGAGAGCAACATGAAACCAGCAATAACAACATGGTATTTTAGAAAGATTACATATTATTTTATCAGAAAAACAATCTACTAGTGTGGCTAATTATGACAGAGCTTGGCTTCCATAAAATTTAAAATATATTATCATCTATTGTGCCTGTGAATTTCACATTAACTCCTATATTTGACACAAAAGCTAGTGTTTGCCTATTGCTAACTGTCAACAGATAATGCACTGTTTCTACTTTGTTCTAACAATACCTTCTCATGGTGTTGAAATTTTAGGTTTATTTCATTTATTCTTTTTCTTAAAGAAAATATAATCTGTTTCTTCTTAATGCATGACTTCCCTATAACAAATAAATATATTGATGAAGAGTGAATTTATTTGTTTTGGGGGCAAGTGTATTCTCATCTTTCAGAATTCTGTTAGAAGTACTCTGTATTTCCTGTTGTTGCCTTGGTTGAGTGCTCATTCTATCTTACCTACATAATTATAATAGACTCCTGATGGGTCTTCCTGGAGATCATCTCTCATTCTTTCATTAATAATGAGTGTCCTGTGCTTTTAGCAAGATTCCTTGTTCTTTGAAAAATTTCACAGAATTACCATCTGATTTAAATATTTTGTTTTCATATGTTTAAATACTGTGTTTCAAAGTACACTGCAAGGACTATTAACTGTCACATAACAGTATGCTTGTTTCTTTATTCATGTAACAGTAGCTACTATGACCCAGGGAATGTTACAAGTCATGAGATTGAAATCATATACAAAGCAGTGAAAATAAGCAATTAGACACTGATAGTCTTTTGGTCAGTCAACTTGACTAGTGTGCTGTCCCCTGTTTTTCAACTAAACACCAATCTGAGCATTGAATTAATGTATTTGTAGATATAGTTAATCTCACATTGTTATTCAACTTTATCACACATAAATTTAAATAGTCATGTTGTCTATATTATACATTTTATATAATCATAGTCTTTGATACAAGTGAATTATATATAATGTGTATCTCCATCTATAGCCCTGTATATATTATATATATAATACAAATCTAAAACATGCTTTTTCTAAAATTTTCTATTTTTTCTCTTTGTATTATTAAAATATCACTGATAGATGACAAAATAAATAAAAATTTTTACAAATCTTGAATAGGTAATGAAATGTCACTGATACAGTAGTAAAAATTAAAAAAATTAAAATCTCAAATAAATGAATGAAATTGACAGAAATTTTATTATGTTTACTGCTGTTATTACTATGAATCAGCAATAGAAAATTATTGATTTTGTTTATTATTCTTATTTGTATTTTATAAATAATGCTTTATGATTACTAGATCCTTTGTTTAACTTTTGCCAAAGAAATTTACTTCTTATAATTGGCACAGAATTTGCTTATATTTATAAAAATAATTTTAATTAAAATGATGCTGGTAATATTATCAGACATTTCTGGAGTGTTTAGAGCATACCAGATAATATAAAAACTACAAAATATTATTTTACTCAATGATCAGAAATATAATATGAAAATATTTGTTGCAGTTTTTATTTTCCAGGCAAAAACCTAAAGCATGGAGTGGTTCAATAATTTACCAAAGATTGACCAGCTAGTCCAAGGCACAGACAATATTTAAACATCTTAACAAATATGACAGTCAGCCCATTTCTGGGGTTATTTTGGTAGTTGTCTTTCCCCTGACCACTTCTGTGGGTCTCGTTTTTCTTGAGATTAAGTTAGCAAGACTTATCATTACTGTATGCAGTTCCTTCCCATTAAGAACACATTAAAAACCAATCTAAAAAGCAGTTCACCTGTGAACCCTTTACCAATCTACCTGCCAGAATCAGTGACTTTTTTTTTAAGAGAATAAAACAGAACAAAGCAAAACATCGTAGAACAAATCAAAGCAGATCAGAACAGAACAATGCAAGCAATACGGGACTTCAAAACAAGACAACAGGAAATCAGTGGCTACCATGGTATCTCTAATCTTGATAACACAGTACTTGAAAAGCACTACATTAACATGACACATGTACTGTGCATGGTGGCATCCTGTTATCCTGGCTACTGAGAAGGCTGAAGCAGGAGCATTACAAATTCAAGGCCTGCTTGAACAAATTTGCAAGACATTCCTTAAAATAAAAAAAAAGACAGTACACTACGTGATAATTACTAAAGTGAGCAGTAGAACACCTCTTGGTTTAATGTAAAACACAAAAAATACATATTTATATATACTTTCTTTACTTAGGTAGTATGCCATACTAAAGACTGGTATTTTCTTTATTTGGATTAATATTAACTCTAGGATCTGGAATAATGCCTAAAATTCAATAAATGGTAAATGAAGGTAGATTTCAAAAATTAAAACTTGAAATTTGTCTCATTATCCAATTATATAAAATGCACTATAAATAAAGAAGAATAAACTTATGGCAGATCTATTCTGACCTGTACACATTTCAAGACCCTGTGATACTCATCATGTCTTTTTCCCTCTAAATTTAAGTTGTTTATTATCTCTCTTTGCTATAGTAGTGACCCCAAATTTTGCCTAAGTGGAGTGGGCTCATGATAAGTCTCTCTATGTCTCATAAACTATTCAACATTTACTATCCCAAAGAACCTAGCCAAGGACCATGCAGCTTTTAAGTTTTTGAGTAACTATAATAGCAAGTTTTATGTTTTCAAAGAGGGTTGCACAAATACTTATTTTGCTCTAGATGTTACTTTTACAAGGAGATCCGGACATTCCTCAGTGGAGACACAGAGTACTCATTACATGTGTTCAGGCCCCCTCAATCCAGTTGTACCGTTGTTATTGACACAACTACTATAGTGGAAGTGCCACTGTGTGGTTTTGTGACTTCTGAGATTGCACAATGTTGCTTTTGTCTCTCATTCTAGTGTGGTGGCCACCCTTGGATCCCAGACATCAGCTTGTAAGCAACCTGAGGTCACATGGAAAGGGCACATTTAGATATTCCAGTTGACAGCAAATGAGATGGTTTCTGATATCGCAGCATCAAGTATAAGATGCAAGTGTGAATAAGCCTGTAGGTAACAGCAGTCTTTGACCTTCAAAACTTCCATCTGAGGGCACAGATATCCTGCAACAGAGATAATTGATGTTCTATCTAAATTCCTAAGTAGAATGATTTTAAGAAGCAAAGAATGGTTACTGTTGATTTCAGTCACTAATACGGATAATTTATTAAATAACTGGGATAAAAACCATACCACCAAGAATATACTTTAAATCATGATCCAACACACACACACACACACACACACACACACACACACACACACACCACTTACTATCACTCTTTGAAATATAATTTAATAGTGTTCTATTACATTGTATATCTAATGAATTTGAAATTTTCATTATTTTGCACATTTATTGTATTTATTACATCAATTTCATGACACAATTTTGGTTAATAACTTAACTTGAGAAATATTTCTAATGTTTTTAAATATAAGTGTAAAGGTGAATTGTAAACTGAATACTTTCATGCAGTTAGACATGTAAAGGTTATTGCTATACTGCTATTCTTGAGAAATAAAATACGTTTATACTCAAAATGAGATCAAAATATTCTTTCAGAAATCTAAGAGTAAAAACTCTAAATTTATGAATATTTGAAATTTAAAACAAGCTTGGGTAGATTAGCTTTAAATTTCATGGTATGTCGTCTACATTTGAAAAAGTTTATTTCATGCTAGAAAAAATCACTTTGTCTAATTTGACTTTTGGTATCACTTCTGGTGTGAAATGATGTCTTCCAAAGAGGTTTTGAAGACTAAGACTTTTGTCTTCTTAAGATTGACTCTTCTGATTGTCCAAAGAAATCACAACTAGTACCATCACAAGGTAGAATCAGATCTCTAAGAATATTTCCAGCTTAGGGCCATTAAGGCTGCTTGTATCCTGGAGGAAAAAGAAAGCAACTGAATTTTTAATATAAGCTCTTTTTACATTATTGAATAAAATGCCTTGAAAAAACAGAAAAGTAAATTACCAAAAAAACATAATAATAAGTTTCCTGTTGTGCCAACTGTTTCAGACTTTTGAAAAGTTGGGAAAAAAAATGTAGCTTAAACCAGAAAGTCATGCAACGCCTTCTTATCTTGCCTTAAAGGAGAAATTTCAGCCTTCTTCCCCCACTTAAATTGGCAGTGTTTGCCAAAAGCAAAGGCCAGAGTCAGTCAACAGTAAATGTGCTATCTGCTGGGTGTAGCAGGAGTGGGAGAAATATTTGCATTGCAAATGAATGACTAATATTCTCATTTATGACCAGTGTTCTAGTTTTCTTTTACAACATTTCCTTTTAGTCTTTTAAAGTTTAAAAAATTTGTAAAAAACCTAAAACCATACCATAAAAATGTTAATTATGTAGTTTTCAAGATATTTTTAGATGTGCTAATAAAGAAGGCAGTGATCAGTAAAAAACACCAAGAATCATTAAAGAATTAGATTTATTTGGCAATATCTATGACATTTGCTTAGGCTTTTAATTTTATCATTTCAAAAAACATTTTTTCAATGTTAATCAGTTTGCTTTGAAGCTAGCTTTACTTCTCTCCATGCAAAAGCATATACATACATACTTCTCCCAGTTTAATGTCACAGTAGCTTACAATTCTAGAATTTGGAAACAAATCAGTGTGAAGTAAGTGAGATCTAAACAAATCAAAATTGACCAAAGTCACCATGAAGATTTAAGCTAATGGTAGAGAGTGTGTAAAGTGATGAGGCAGAAATTCAGGGTATGTTTCAGGAAAGTAGTGTTGAAAGAAACTGTCCACATGACCTTGCCCCATTGCATCAGGAAGAACCAGCCAAGCTAGGTAAGGAAATATGAAGTTCATAAAGATAAAGATTTGACTGAAGTTAATAACAAGAACTAAGAGGGTAAATTTAATCCCACACGTCAAACTTAGAGACTGGTTTTTTTTATAGTAACTGTATGTCCCTGTACCATAAGAAATATCTATGTTGATTTAGTAGACAGGACTACTTAATTTTTGAGGGACTTCCTCGGTTTTTACTTTTATTCTGTTATCTGTTTCTTCTTTTCTCTGAATGGCAGATTCAGAGTAAATCACTTTGACTGGTGGTTTTGACTCATGTGTAAGTTAGCTTCACAGGTCACTTTGTATTTATTTCAGTTCTGAAAATAAAAGTAATGTTATCTTTCATTTCAAATGTGGACAAGGTGGACTAGGTGAAGGAGAGAGAGAAACCTATTTTTCCATTACTCTGATATCAAATCAGTTCACATATTAGCAATATAAAGGTCTCAGAGCCACTTCTTCAGCAGGAACCTCTAAATTTGTCCAATACAGAAATAACAGCATTAAAGACTATTATTGACAAGTTCAAGGGTAAAGTATTCTCCATTTATTTATCTGTTATGACACATGGCAAAGCAAACAATTATCATTTTTTTCATCTATATATGAGAAAACTGAGATTAATAATGGCAAAACAAAAATGCCTTGAAAGCTAACAGATACCATGGTGAGATTTACCTCCATTTCTACTTAGTAGCAAGTTCTTAATTTTTCTTATATATTACTTTACAATAAAGAAAGAATTAATTATTTTTTGTATGGAAATATGCTAAAGAAATTCTACAATTCTGTTCTACTTTGTTTTACAAATTCTTGAAACTGTATTTGATTTAAAGATTTACAATTTTTTTCCTCAAAGAAGATCTCAAGGGTTTTATTTTCTAATAGGATATGTGAAACTCCCTCAGTCAATAACTCTATGTCTGATTCATGTAGTCGATGTTTCTAATACTTGACTTTTCTATGCCTGTATTTTTTATGTAAGACATTTTGTATTACTTCACACATTTCAGAGAACTCTTCAAGATTTTAATCCTAGAATTTGATATAGTCAACAAAATGGATCACAAGCAAATGCATAGTATATATGCTGTTGAAGCGAACACTAAATATGCATTTAAATGTCAGACTTTTTAGTTTTGTTTCTGAATATTTCTGTAAAGAAAAGTTTCACTCATTTCATGAGATTATCAAGTACATATCTCTCTCTCTCGCTCTCTCTCATAAAATATAAATTGAGGGGAAATGTAGGGTTAGCAGGTCATATAATAGTACAGAAGGAGAGTATAAACAAATTTCATTTTAAAATGTTTTTGTAGTGATATTTAATAATTCTACACTGCTTTTCTTTGAGGGAAAAAAAACACTGGCATAGGATTCTAGGATTACAAATTTGGCACAAAGTAGCTTTTATTTGGAAATGCCTGTCTAAATCAATTAATATTAAAAGTTGTAAATGCATGGGAAATAAATAAGGAGAAACTGTGACTCATTTCAGCATACCGGGAATGGGGTTATCCCACATATAATAAAACACTGTGGCCAGAAAGATTCTGAATTTGTCATAGTGACAGTGGACAGGCATCGAAGAAATCTAAGATGAGATTCAATAGTTGCACAAGATGACAGCAATTAAAAGGAAGTATTTGCATCTTGAATTAGGGATGAAGTGCTGTCTAATTTTAGATTAAGTATTTCACAAAGTCATGGATAACTCCTGTGCGTAGTCAACGGAAGGTTGTAGTCTTTATGTTAGTATTCATGTAAGCCAAATATTAGTAAAAACTAAAAATCTTTCCTTTATATTGCATTTTTCTCTGAGTCTATGAAATAGTTCACAAGAAAACTAAGGGCGAATTTTACTATTAGTGTGCTTTGTGCAAGAATTCAACATTGTAGGTTTAAAATTTTTTAGAAACTTTCATGATATACACTTATTTCTTTGTTTAGTTTATTTCTACAAACAACTTGATAAAGCAAGTATAATATTTGCTGATTTAGTAACATCTGTCTGCTAATATTGCAATGATTAATTTATCTACTCCTATTTCTCATACATTTCTACCTTGTACAAATTACTACCATTTTATTT
This sequence comes from Cuniculus paca, assembly GCA_004365215.1. Taxonomy (NCBI): domain Eukaryota; kingdom Metazoa; phylum Chordata; class Mammalia; order Rodentia; family Cuniculidae; genus Cuniculus; species Cuniculus paca. Next base: position 3,662 of record RJWT010020783.1, on the reverse strand, counting down.
TATTATTACTTTTTTCATTTTAGATATGAAAATATCACAATTATTTTTTGGCAGTTTTAATAAGCTCTTATCATGCAAACCAGTAAAACTGAAAAAAAATCATGTTCTCAGCATCTTACCTTGTGACACACTTCTTAAAAATTTTAGATACGTGAGCAACACATATCGTAAAAATTTAAATTTCACAAAAAGGTTCATCACCATTAGCTCCTTTCAAAAGATTACCCCCTCACTGGAAATATACTTATCCCAACAATCTTGCCACTTTATGAAGCAGTACTATAGGCTTCTCTCATGAAGGTCTTCAGTTGCATTTGGATGGCTGCCTTGGTGTCCAGAACTGATTCAAAATGTTGACCTTTTATAGCCATTTTGACTGTGGGGCAGAGTCAGAAGTCACTTGCTGCAAGATCTGGTGAATAAGGTAGATGAGGACACACATAATACTTTTAATGTTTTTATTTGACAGAAATTGCCATAAATTTTGATGAATGAGGAATAATAAAAACATGGTGAATGCTTAAATTAAAAAAATTATTAAAGTAAAACACATTGCAATTAACCCTCAAAATACGCACACGTACTTTCCTCATTATCAGCAATGTTCCTCTCCCTGTAATTTGTTTTTTTCTTTTACTTTAAACATTTACCTTATCCTTTGATTATGAACTGTACTTGGTTTCTTGAATGACATAAAGTATTCACATTATTTTCATCACATTGATTTCTTTTAAGGTATTTTCTAAAATTAAACAGATTCGCCACTAGCAAGTGAAATTTTTTGCCATTATTTTATATCTTGGTTGGCCAAATTGAGTAAATTCCTAAGAAACTCTTCATGTGAGTAATTTTCCTCATGTTTTTGAAAGTCACTTTTTTGTTCTGTTATATATCTTGTTTGCTACCCTGAACATTTTTAGGTACTATTCAACTATATTACATGTTATTATGGTATTCTGAGGAAGTCTGAAGTCAGCCTAGATTTTCTCCTATTAATTGCTTTGAAATCTAGTCATATATGTTAATGTGGTCCACTTGGAATCAATATTTCATCAGACAGACTGTATTTTTAATTTATTTACTGGAAACCTATTTAACATTTTTCTTTGACATTTCTTAAAATATTTGTTTTCTCTCTAGGAATTATAATAAATGTATAGTTATATGTGTATGTTTTTTCTGCCAAGTATTTCCTGGATTCAAGAGTTTATAGTTCATCTTTTTATATTGATTTTCCATGTAAGCAAATTTACCTGCTCCTTAGCTTATGTTTTTTTGGAAATACTTTGCTACATACTTTTCTTTATGTTCATTGAGTACTTGTCCACTCTCTTTGATAAATTCACTTCCATTCAATTACCTTATTTATTCATAATTCCCATTTTATCACTGAGGTTTTTTCTCCTTTTTTCTTTTAGTATAACTATGGAATATTTTTTATTATTCATAGTTGAAATTGTGTCTCAATTCTACGTATAAACTTGAACAGATATTGTTACATTATTTTTAAGTAAACTTCATAGTTTAAAAAGGCTCATCTTTTTATAAAGTTCCTTAGGTTTCAACATTTGCATGATGTCATATATTCACTATTTCAGCATCATTCAGAGCAGTTTCACCAAATTAAATATCCTCTGTGCTCCTCTTCTTCATGCTCCAACTCCCTAATACTTAGCAATTAGTGACATTTTTCTGCTGTCTTCATAGTTTGACTTTTTCAGAATATGACAATGTTGGCATGTTTTGGTAGGTAGATTTTTCAGACTGGCTTCTTTCCCTTAACAATATGTATTTAAGGAGGTTCCATGTCTTCTCATGGCTTTATAGCTCATTTTTTAAAAATTGTTGGATATTATTCCATTGTAGGAGTCTGTACAAAGCTAACAGAGTAAGGCCTGTCTCCTTTTTCCATATATAATGCTTTTTGAGTTTTCAAATTCATCACGTTAATGGAAGGACATCTTAGTTACTTCTGTAGTTTGTAATTGTAAATAAAGGTGTTATGAATATCAGTGTACAAGTCTTCATACAGACACAAATTGTTGATTCATCTGTGATAACATTGAACTATGACTGCTGGGTTAAATGATAAGGAAATGTTTGACTGTGTTAGAAAATGTCAAAAAGCATTTCGAAGTGCTTGTGTCCTTATTATCTTATATATAAGTGAAATTCTGCCTATAAGCTTTGGCTAATTATTTAAAAGATGGACTTTGCTCACAGGAAAAGAAATAACAGAACTCAAACATGTATGGCATACTAGGGAGAAATCACACTTTCGTCTTTTCATAAATCATTACTTTTGGAAGCTCTTTTCTTTATACTGTCTTTGTGCAAGACGTTTAAGCAATTTTAGAAAACATGTGTGCTCAATACAAAAAATATTAGCAACTGAAAATGCCACACATGAATAGACAACAAGAAGTAATTATGTGCTTAATGATGAGCTCAATAACTAGAAATTCAAGACAGTGAAACTAAAAAAATAGTATATTAATAAGTTTGCCCTTTATGTATCAAGTTGACAATGATGAAAATCGAAGCAAAAAACAAAAATAACAAACTCTTTAGTTTTATCTCAGATTACTATGAGATAGACACTTAAAACAATAGGAAAGCACACAATGGTATGTGAGTTTTTTTGGGATTGTATATCAAAATCTTTAAAAATATACATAAATATACATATACATAAATAATTATAAAGATATACAAAAATGTGCATATACATAAATCATTATTCACACACATACATACAGATACATATATGATATTTAATGCTTTTTTAAAATAAAATATTCAAAATAGGATTCATTTTTGGAAATTAACATTGTTAGAAATTTATTAAATGCTTCTGAGATACTACTCAGGAAGAAAATGCAGAGAGCTATTTGAGAAAAGAGAAGGTAAATTTCTCATGTGCAATATTCACAGCCTCATTTTCAATAGGAAAAAAAAGTTTACAAATTTAAAAACCCGTAACTGAGAAAAAGACAAATCAAAAACTATGTAGCTGTACAATGGGCATTTTGCAGTCACTGTCTAGTTACTGTTAGTTTTTTTGTGGAAATATTATATTTTTATAATTTTATAAGATACAGTGTGAAGACATGGATAGATAGAAATAGTTATATATGGGCAAATACATGAAATAAAATATTAAGCAGAATAATATTATAAATCTCAAATTTTAAAGGGTCCTGTTCTACTTAGGATCAAAGTAGAATCAGTTCAAATTGCATTTCTCATGAGAACTTTTGACAAATTGCTTCCATCTTGTTAAATATTCTTGGCTTCATTGATAAAACACGGTGCTTTCTCTTACTCATTAGTTATTCTTCAGCCTTAAAGTCCACAGAGCTGGTTCATTGCTAGACATGAGTCTACTACTTAGCCACTCTTTAATACTGGGCCATGGAAATGAGATCTTTGTCTTGGCCTTTTCTCTAGCAATTCTCCCATTTCAGTTGTCTCACGTGGTTACTACAACATTAAAATCCTATAAACTGAAACTCCAGAGTGATATCCTGCACTTGGATTATTCTTTGATTATTCAGAGCTCCAAAATGTTTCTCTTTGTCTTTACTTGCCTACCTAATAATATCTTATATGAACATGGTCAAAGTGTTCATTTCTCTCTTCCCAACCTCACCTTCCATCAG
>RJWT010020782.1:0-17841 GCA_004365215.1 Cuniculus paca | reverse complement strand
CACTATGCCATTCAGGCTGGCCTTGAGCTCACTTTGTAGCCCAGGCTGGTCTCCAACTCACAATGATCCTCCTGCCTCAGCCTCCCGAGTGCTGGGATTACAGGCGTGAGCCACCACGCCTGGCTAAGGCTTTAGTTTTTTAAAATTTTTTTGGGGGGCAAGACTGTGGGATGTGATTGCTCCTCCCTCCCATGGAGGAAGCAGGCATTGGCCTTTGTCTGGACCAAGCCCAGCAGCATAGTCCACCCTTCACCTCCTCCCCCCACCAAACTGAGGGTTGAGATCCACATGGGTCAAAACCAAATCAAAAGATCTTGCCCTAAATGCCTTATCTCCAAATGTGTTACCTGTCAACAGTGCAGACAGTGAGTAGGAGGAGATGCAGTACATTTCCCTGAAAATAAGACCTAGCTGGAAAAGAATCAGACTGGAAACTAGAGATTGAAAATGTCAGCCCTGCCGGTCGTGGTGGCTCACACCTGTAATCCCAGCACTCGGGAGGCTGAGACAGGAGGATCATTGTGAGTTGGAGACCAGCTTGGGCTACAAAGTGAGCTCAAGGCCAGCCTGAACCGCACAGTGAGACCCTGTCTCAAAAACAGGGCTGGGGATCTAGCTCAGCGGTCTAAGCGCCTGCCCGGCAAGAGCAAGGTCATGAGTTCAATCCCCGGTGCCCAGAAAAAAAAAACAAAAGAAAAGGAAAATGTCAGCCCCAATTAGCCTGTCCTTACCTTACCCTTGGCACTGAGCTCTACACAAGACCTTTTTATCTTTTTTTTAAGAGAAGATCTCACTAAATCACTAAGTTGGCCAGGCTGCGCTTGAAACAAAACAAAATAAACACCCCCCAAAAAATCAGAGAAGTAAAAAGGTAAATATACACAATCAAATATTATTTGGCCCTGGAATGGAGGAAATTGTATGGCATTTGCAGCAATATGGGGGTGAACCTAGAAGATATTACAGTAAAAGAAATAAGTCAGGCATAGAAAAATACAGAACCTTGCTTTTATGTGTGGACTCTGAAAAAGTTGAATTCAAAGAAATAAAGAATAGAATAATGGTTACCAGAGGGAGGGTTGAGTTGAGGAGGTATTTGTCAAAGGATGCAAAATTTCAGTTTGATAAGAGAAGTAAGTTCAGGAGATCTATTGTACTTAATATGTATGCATGGCATTCTTGAAAATGGCAAAGAGAATAATTTTTTTTTTTGAGACAGGATCTTGCTATGTAGTTCAGGCTGGCGTTTAGTTCACTTTGTAGCCCAGGCTGCCCTCAAACTCAGCAATCCTCCTGCTTCCGCCTCCTGAATGCTGGGATCATAGACATGCACCATCATTCCCAGCTAACATGTAGATATTCCAAATCATATTGTACAGAGTAAATATATACAATTTCATCAATTAAAACAACAAATAAATAAAAAGTGTGAAAATTTTAAAAATTTTCTTAAAGCATCAAAATAGCATTATTTCTGATATACCCAAAAGTAATTCCAAGCTGAGCATGGTGGCACACACCTCTACTCCCAGTAGTGTGGGAAGCTGAGAAAGGAGGATCACAAATTTAAACCCAGCCTGGGTACCTTGGTGATTCAGCAAGACCCTGTCTCAAAATAAAAAAATAAAAATGGGCTAGGGATATAGCCCGGTGTGCAGGCTCTGGTTTGATCCCCAGTACAGAAAAAAAAAAAAAAAGAGTTCAGTAGGTGTCTCAGTTACTTTTTTTCTCCTTGTTGAGACAAAATACCTGAAGGAAGGGAAGTGTATTTCTTACAGTTTTTGGAGGTTTTAGTCCATAGCTGGCTCCAAGGCAGGGTGTTGACGCTGAGGGGCAGCCATCCATGACCACCCGAAAGCCGCAAGCGCTAAAAGGCAAAAAAGGGGGAAAAACACACCTCCTTCCCTCCCTTATATTGTGAGTTCCCTTCCCCTGACCTGGTGCAGCACTCACACTGCCAATTCCAGCGCTAGATAAGGAACCAATCACAAACACTAGATTCAGCCACCTGCACTATTGCATGAGGCTTGGGTGGGACCATCCAAACACAAACCATAACAGTAGTAGAGACCCTGGGTTCCATCCCAGCACTGAAAAGAAGATTCTATTTGATACACAGAATATCTTCAAATTTCCCCATTGTGAGAAGGGCTAACTTTGATGGGTTTGGGCTTGGGAGGGACTTTAAAAGCCCTGGAGGAGGAAGTGGAATTTTGAACGGGGCATGAATGATGACTAATGGCCTCCTCTTGTGGCAAGCTGACCGCGATGGCCACAAATGATCTTCATCTCCTATTACTGACGCCCTTGTGTATTTCCCTTCCCTTGCTTATAGGCTGGCCTAGGCATGTGCTTCTAATCCGCAGAATACAACAAAAGAGATGGCATGCCTTTGATTAGGCTACAAGAAATTGTGACTTCTGTCTTCCTAGCAGATCCTTGCTGGTTTAGAGGATGCAAACTCTTCCCCTCCCCCCATCAGGGATTGAACTCCAGATACTTCACAATGATCTGCAGTCAGCCTTTTTTTTTTTTTTTGTCTTGTTGAGACAAGGTCTGACTATGCAGTCCAGGCTGACCTTGAGCTCGCTTTGTAGCCCAGGCTAGTCTTGAACTTGCAACGATCCTCCTGCCTCAGCCTCCCGAGTGCTGGGATTACAGACGTGCATTCTAGATTTTCTTTCTTTCTTTGTTGTATTGGGGATCGAACTCATGACCTTGCACTTACCAGGCAAGTGCCTGAACCGCTGTGCTAAATCCCCAGCCCTATGTCCAGCCTTTTAAAATTAATTTTGAGACAGGGTTTACTAAGTTGCTAAACTGCCTGGGCTAGGCCTGAACTTGTTTTTTTATTTTTTTTTTTCTGGATTTGTTTTAGCTGTTGCTGTTGTTGTTTTGTTTTGTGTTGAGACAGGGTCTCACTGTGTAGCCCCAGCTGGCCTTGACCTCACAGTGATCCTCTTGCCTCAGCCTCCTGACTGCTGTAATTACAGGCATATACTACCATGCCTGGTATAAACTGCTATGTTGGAGAGCCCATGAGGCAAGGAACCAGATCTGTCAACAACCACATGAGCTTGGAATTGGATCCTTCCTCATTTTAGTCACTTTACGAGACTGGATCCCCAGCTGACCCCCAACGCAGAGCACCCTGGTAAGCCGCACCCAGACTCCTGATTTGCAGAAACTGAAATAATAAACGTGTGTTGTTTTAAGCTACTAATTCGTGATGATTTGGTATTCAGGAACAGATAACTCATACTAATTTAAGAAAACAGTCTCTTTTTTTTTTGTACCAGGGATCGAACTCATGACCTTGTACTTGCCAGGCAGGTGCTTACACCACTGAGCTAAATCCCTGGCCCAAGAAAACAGTCTTATATACATAAGTCACTACAATCCCTTTTTACTGAGGAGGAAACTAAGGCTCAAAGAGGCTTGATCTATTGTCCAGTGTATCAGTCATCTACTTGGTTGCAAAAATAGAAACAGACTATAACTAATGTGACCAGAAAAGACATTTATTAGAAGGATGGTGCTCATAGAATTGATAGAAAGGCCAGAGCACCAGGCTTAAAAACCATGCAGGAACAAAGGGAAATTAGGTGACAGGAATGATTGAAGAGTATCTGACAGCAGAGTGAATTCTAAACTGCCCTACCTTCTTCACATCTTCAACTCCAGCCTCAAATCTCCTGGAAGTGTCTGCTCATCCAAGCTTGGGTGAGCTCTGCACACTCTGGAGACTGGGTCAGCTTGCAGTAGACGCTCAAAAAGGTTTATTTGACTCAGAAGTAAAAGGTGATTTTAGAATAGTACAAAGAGTAGATGAACAGCTAGCTCAGACCTTTTAGGATTGGAGCCTGATGTAGCCTTTTGTCCTAATGAATCGACATTCCCAACCCTTCCTAGGATTTCCAGAATTTTCAATACTGCTCCTAGGAGTCTGCGAGCTTCTGATTAGTGAAATGCTAAACTATGGGCAACAGTGCCAGGAATATGCCACCAGAGGGCACAGGAGATTCATAAATTTCCTAGGAGGGTTGTTGGGGGAAATTGATGTCGCAAAATAGGGTGGTGGTGAAGGCTGAGGAAATCTGGCTTGAGTGGGGCTCTACAGGCTGGGTTCTGGGCACTCAGAGAAAGATGAGCGTCGGTGTGGACAGCAAGAGGTTCTCTGGTTCTTGTGGCTCCAGCTGTACACCTCTCCCCACTCGGAAAGCTTTGGGTTCCCCTGGTCTTTGCTTTGAGATCTTGAGAGGACTTTGAACTCTTCTTTTTATGGCATCAATTCTCCACCTGTGAACACTCCCCACACTGTCGATCCCAGCTCAGCACTGGAGCACAGGGCAGGGTGGGGTTGGGGGAGGGTGTGTCTCTGGCCCTGCCGATGGGTGGGGTTGAGGTGGGCAATAGTTTTCCCAGAGTGGAGCTGCCCATGACGGAGGAGCGGAAGAAGGTGGAATGTGGTTTCTCTTCTGGACTGGAACTACCAGTGCATTGCATGGAGTAGGCACTTAGTAAATATTTGTCACCTATCAATAATTATTTGATGTGCCAATGCAGAGGGGACCGAGGCAGGTCACTTGGGCACTCTGACTTCACAACGTCCGAGTCCTTCCTCTTCCCAACAGTCTCTGTTACTGTCTTGGCCAAGGCCACTGTTCTTTTTGTTTGTTTGTTTGTTTGTTTGCAGCACCAGAGATCGAACTCACAACCTCACACTTGCCAGGCAGGCACTTAGGCCGCTGAGCTAAATCCCCAGTCCTTGTCTTTTTAAGACAGGGTCTCACTATGCTGTTCAGGCTGGCCTTGGGCTCACTTTGTAGCCCAGGCTGGTCTCGAACTCACAACGATCCACCTGTCTCAGCCTCCCGAGTGCTGGGATTACAGGTGTGAGCCACCATGCCCGGCAAGGCCACTGTTCTTTCTACCTGGACCGCTGTAAGAGTTTCCTAAGTGATTTCTCTTGCACCCCTTGATCCTGAAATTTATTCTCCATTCATCAGCCAGCATGAGCTTTTAAAGCCATAAATCAGATCATGCCACTTCCGAGCTTAACACCTTCCAAAGGCTTTTCATGACACTTTGAATGAAAGCTAAACTCCTTATCCTGGCCTATCAGCTTCTCCACGAGCCAGGGCATGCCTTCTTCTCTGACCTCATCTCCTGCCGTCTTCCGCTTCCCTGACTTTCTGTTTATTAAGCACAGTGAACTTGCTATTGCCTTAGGACTTTTGCATTAGCTGTCCCCTCTGCCTGGAAGGTTCTTTACCCAGATTCTTTGCATGGGTTCCTTGTCATTTCGGTCTCTGGGCAAATGTCACTTCCTCAGCCCAACCTAGGCTGCTGTCAGTGACTTCCAGTCCATCCCCAGTTCAGTGGACACCACAGCATTTATTATCATCAACTGTCTTCTCATCTCTTCATTTGTTTTTAGAAGGCAAGGTCCATGAGAATACGGACCCTTTTTGCTGAGTTCAACTACTGTATCCCCAGCATCTTACTAACAAGAACATAGTAGGGCTCAAATGTTTATGGAATGCATGAATAATGGCAGGACCTAAGAAGGTGGGAAAGAGATGTTCTGTGCCTTTGAGTTGATAGTCATTCAATTTCCACGGAGGGGAGTGGTCATGGGGTGTGACTGCCCAAGACCTACTCCAACCCTGGGCCACAGAGGAAGCTGAGAGACTGAGTGGTTGTTAGTGGCAACAATCGTGTTAGGGATGGTACAATGGACAGGGCATATTTGTTGGACTGAATGAATGTAGGTTGTTTTACACATCTTTTTATTTTTTATTTTTATTTTTTTGGTACTGAGGATCAAACTTGCCAGGACCTTGCACTTACCAGGCAGGCACTGTGCCATTGAGCTATGTCCCTGGTCCCGTATCTTTGTTTTTGTTTTTTATTTTTTGTGGTGCTGGGGATTGAACCTAGTGTGTGCTAGGCAAGTGCTCTACCACTGAGCGACAGTCCTAGTCCCTATATATCTTTGGTACTTTTAGAAAATAGAATATGCAGGAATCTGATCTTTAAGATAAGAAAATCAGAGAGTGATTATTTGCATTGTCAAAGCTTAGCTTACCCAAACAAGCTGAGAAAGGCTCAAGAAATTCAAGCCAATCCTTGTCACATTACAGGGTGTTTTCAGCATTCAGGGAGTGTTGTCCAGATATGGAACTTGCATTTATATAGAGTACATGCTTCAAGTAAGAATTTCCTGAGGATGAGAGGTTGAGAATACATCCCTTGTCCTGCATGATGACACATGGTTGTAATCTCAGCTACTTGGGAGGCTGAAGCAGGAGGCTAACAATTTGAAGGGGAGCATGGGCAACTTAGTGAGGCTCTGTGTTTTTTTGTATTGTTTTGTTTTGTTTTTGGGTACTGGGGATTAAACTCACGACCTCACGCTTGCCAGGCAGGTGCTTAGGCCACTGAGCTAAATTCCCAGCCCTTGTCTTCTTGAGACGGAGTCTCGCTATGCAGTTCAGGCTGGCCTTGGGTTCACTTTGTAGCCCAGGCTGGTCTTGAATTTCCAACAATCCTCCTGTCTCGGCCTCCCGAGTGCTGGGATTACAAGAGTGCACCACCACACCTGGCCTGTTTTTGTTTTGTTTTTGAGGTAAAATATCACTATGTGGTTCTTGAACTCACTATGTAGCCCAGGCTGACCTGGAACTCATGGTAAGCTGCCTCCTGCCTCAGCCTCCTCAGTGCTGGGATTACAGGTATATGCGTCCATGCCTGGCTTGAAATATTTTAAAAATAGGGCCAGGGATCTAGCTCAGTGGCCTAAGTGCCTGCCTGGCAAGCGCAAGGTTGTGAGTTCAATCCCCGGTGCCACCAAAAAAAAAAAAAAAGAAATATTTAAAAAAAAAAAAAATAAATAAATAAAAAGTTGGAGATGTAGCTCAGTGCTCCTTGAGTTCACTCAGTACCACTCAGTAGCACTATTTAAAAATAAAAATATAACAGTTTTGTGACTGTGATCTGTATTATAAAAACGTAAAAGGTCACTGAGACTAAGCCAGGCTTGGAGAAATGGGGACAGTTCCTGCTCACTGCCTCTCCTTTTCCCCTTCTCTTTGTAAGGGTTAAAACTTCTCAATTAATTCTTGATTTACTGGGTTTTTTTGCCCCCATCCTGTGATAAAAATGTGCTTTCTGAATATTCTATTTACTTCAGTGGTTTTCAAACTAGGCTCAGCAGGGCAGGTCCAGGGGTTCTGCCATGCAGACTGAATAACCAACATGTTCCAGTCAAAGAAAAGAAACTGAGAATTTTCTCCATTTTATAGTTTTTCCATAATTTTTGGTGCCTGCTATTCTAGACTATTTGATCTGTCATAGCACAAGTTTATGAATTGAGTGATTTTAATATTTTTTTTCTCTTTTTCTTCTTCTTTTTTTTTTTTTTTTGCGGCACCGGGGATTGAACTCACAACCTTGTGCTTGCCAGGCAGGCGCTTAGGCCACTGAGCTAGATCCCTGTCCCATGTTTTTGAGACAGGGTCTCACTATGCCATTCAGGCTGTCCTTGAGCTCACTTTGTAGCCCAGGCTGGTCTCGAACTCACAACGATCCGCCTGTCTCAGCCTCCCGAGTGCTGGGATTACAGGTGTGAGCCACCACACCTGGCTTTTAAGTTTGATATCTGATTATGAATTTTCTTTCTTTTTTTTTTTTTTTCCCTGGCACCGGGGATTGAACTCTCGACCTTGCACTTGCCGGGCAGGTGCTTAGACCGCTGAGCTAGATCCCCAGCTCTTCTTTTTGTTTTTTTTTTTTGCGGAACCGGGGATTGAACTCATGACCTTGCACTTGCCAGGCAGGCGCTTAGACCGCTGAGCTAGATCTCTTCTTTTTCTTTTGAGACAGAGTCTGACTGTGTAGCCCAGGCTGGCTTCAAACTTGCAGTAATCTTCCTGCTTCAGCCTTCCTGGTGCTGGGATTATTGGGATGCACCACCATGCCTGGCTAAATATGTTAATAGTTGATTATATTCTGATAAGGGGTACTATTCCTTTGAAGGGCTCAGGGTGAGTCTGAGAACCAAGCTTAGAGACTCCATGTTTTCTATCCAGCTACTCCCCTGCAAACCTTTAAAAAAATATTTATTTATAAACTGGCAAAAAAAAATTAAAAAGGGGATAGAGAGAAAAGGGAAAAAAAGAATTGAGATGGGTTATGTACATATACCAATTCCTTACAATGAATGTAATCATATACTGCAAACATATACTAATAAAAATTAAAATAGTATTAATGCCAAAAAATTTTTTTGTTTGTGGTGTTGGGGATTGAACCCAGAGCCCTCCCACTGAGCTACATCTCCAGTCCTATTTTACTTTTTATTTGAGACAGGTCTTGCTAAATTGCTAAATTGCCCAGGCTAGGCTCACCCTTGAATTCTCTTGCTTCAGCCACCTAAACTGCTGGGATTCCAGCTGCAAACCGCTGCCTTGGAAACCTCTTAATAGTTTGGTGCATGTTAGAGACAGATATTTAGGCTGACACCTATGTGCAGCAGGTAATCCTCAATTGGGAAGGGGCTGGCGGAAGGCCCACGCTATAACCTGGGGGTATGAGGATTCCCGGCCTTTGTAGTTAGTCCGTGGCAACAGTTCTCACATTTTTCGGGTCAGTTGGGGGAGCCAGAAGTTGAAGGCGCACTGCTCCTGCCCACCAATGTGCTCCCCACAGCCAAGTGGGGATAGAGCCCACTCACCAGCAGAAGAAAGTCTGCTTCTGAGAAAACACTGGGGATGGCCCAGCACAATCCATGCCCGAAATGTCTACAGCATAATTACAGTAAGGCAGAATAAAAGGGACACTGGATTGGGCTCAGGGGCCATGAGTTCTGGTCACACTTCCAGTCCCAACCAGCAGTGTGACTCATAAGTCATCTCGCATTTCAAGGGATTGGCTTCCAAATAGACTGACTACAAGGGATCATAATCTGGATTATTATCACTGATTTACCCATCTTGGAGAATTATTGAAACTTTCTGCCTTATTTGTCCCATCTTTAAGGTGGAGTGATAATAGCATCAAAAGTTGTGAGGACTGAGTTCTTCCATGTAAAGGGCTGAGAAGAATACTCAGCACACAGTAAACGTTATATAAATGGTTGCTATTGTAATTAGTGAGTATAGCACCTGAGTTACATCATTTTTAACATCCCTCCCAGGTTGAATATGATTCAAATTTAACAAGTCAATAACTGAGCCGGGCGTGGTGGCTCAAGCCTGTAATCCTAGCACTCGGGAGGCTGAGACAGGAGGATCATTGCGAGTTCGAGACCAGCCTGGGTTACAAAGTGAGCTTAAGGCCAGCCTGAACAGCATAGGGAGACCCTGTCTCAAAAAGACAAGGGCTGGGGATCTAGCTCAGTGGCCTAAGCACTTGCCTGGTAAGTGCGAGGTCATGAGTTCAATCCCCGGTGCAAAAAAATTCAGTAACTGAGTGTTTCCTACCCACTTACCACAAGCTTGTGTTTCTCGCCTATAAAATGAAGGGCTAAAATCATTTTAAGGTCCCAACACATTCTCCAGTGCTACAAACAGACTTCATGGTGGGGATCTGTTGATAGTGGCCCTGCCCTGCAGGAATTGCAGATGGTGAATAGGAGGCCGGACCAACACACAGACTGTCTTCTAGGGTGAAAGGAAGCGCGGTGTGACTGTAGTGTGCCCAGCACGTTTCTCCAGCTTCTTTGCTTGGTGTCCGGATTTTTTTTCACTTCAAAATAAAATGAAAAACAAAGACTTCCACTCTAAAATATAAATTTTTCATTTTATAACGAACCCATTTCTTTATCTCAGCTGCTCTTGCATCCCCCACCCCCCATGGCTCATAAACACATTACTCTAAAAGGTAAATGGTAGACACCTGATTCAGGTTGGAGAGGAAATTCTGACGGTGTGGAGAACATTGGCTACCTGAGTGGAAAAGTCGGGCAAAGAGGTCAAATTACAGGCGGGGCCTGCAGGACTTCCAATCAGTGGCAGGATACAGTATCACTTTCTCATTTTCACTTCCCATTTTCTTTTTGAGGTGCTAGGAATGGAACCCAGGGCCTTCCGTGTACGAGGCAAGCATTCTACCACTGAGCTGCATCCTCAGCCCTCATTTCCCATTTACAAGCATTACAACCAACATTTCACTATCTTACCCAGTAAACCCTGTGAAAAAGAGAAGGCAGATGGTTTAGCCCCATTTTTCAGAAGAGGTTCCAAGGTATATTGTTCACAGTGATAGCTGATAAGTAACAAAAACTTGTTTCCTTAACTCTTTTTCTCTCTTTCTTGGGCCTTGTAGGATGAGAATATATGTAGGATGGCAGAGTTGGGTCTGGGGAGGAAGCAGCTTCAGATATCTAGATCGTAGGGCCTTGGGTGGGGAAGCGGCTGCTTAGGGCAGGGCCGGACTGAGGGACTGGGGAGAGGGCTTCACAGGGAAGCCAGGCTGGCTGTCTTCTTTCCAGCTGGGAGGAACGTACTCTCTCCGCAGTCAGACCCACCTACTTCCTGGGCAGTAACCCTCCCCTCCTTTCTAGTCCACCATCATTTTAACCTTCAAAGGGCTAAGGCAGCTTTCACATGGTTTTCCCCATCTCCCAGGTGACTTGGGTAGCTGCTTTGCTCAGGGAGATAAATAAAAGTCCCAAGCAATTTCCCAGTTCCTGTGCCTAGCAATGCACTCCTTCCCCCCAGCAGAGCACTACCCTTCGGGTAAAAGGTGCAGGGGGAGGGACTCTGTGACTCGGCAGGTGCCAGGAGGGGAGGCCCAGAGAGCTGGACCCAGACGGTGGCTCGGATAATGCCCATTCCGTCACCCCTTTCCCCCCTTTTCTGGGCAATGAGCACAGGAGGTCGGATTTGGGGCCACTGCCCCCAATACGGCAGAGGAAAGAAGCGGTGTGCAGGCAAGCAGGCCGCACACACCTGGCGCCTTGTGGAATGAAATCTTAATTAATTATTAAACTGAGTTCCCGCGGGAGGGAGCGGGGCCGTGGCCGGGAGGGTGGCGCGGCGGGTGGGGGTGGGGCAGGGAGGAAGGGGGGTGGGGAGTGGGTGCGGGGTGCGGGCGCGGCCCAGGGGTACCCCGATTGGAAAGAAGCCGCCCCCCGGTGGGCGGGGCGGGGCACACCCGCTGTGAGGGGGTGGGTCTGCCGGCGCGCGGGGACCCCGGGGTGAGGGTGGGAGTGGGAGTGGGAGTGGGAGGGAAGGCCGGAGGATGCAGCCCGCGGGTGGAGGGACGGGGAAGCGGTGCACTGCCCTTTCCCCCGGGGTCTTGAACCTAGAACAGAGGCCGCTTGTTTCCTCAAGGCTCGGGGAGGAAGCGGCGGAGGAGAGGAGGGGGCGCGCGGAGGGAGGGGTCCCATTCTGTGGTCTCCTTCACTCCTAGCGCGCTCCTCGGAAGCGGAGTGGGCAGCTCTGCCCCCGCCTCCGGGAGGGGGAGGGGGTGCCCAGACAAAAGGAGCTTGTGCCTTTAAGGCGGGGAGTCCGGGAGCCGGCGGGGAGGGGACTTCTGGATCCGGGGTAGAGGGCGGCTGCGCTGGACAGCAGGGAGGGGGCGCGGGCCGCTCGGACGGCTGCACGGCGGGCGGCACGGCCGGGACGCGCGGGCTCGGAGAAGGACCGCGGGACGGCCGGCCGGCCGGCCGGAGCCCGCGGGGGCGGCTGGGCGCGGGCGCGGGGGAGGCACGGACCTCGGCCGGCAGGTGAGCGCGCTGGGAGCCGCGCCGGGGGAGGTGGGTGCGCCGGACTCGGGGCGGTGGGGCTGGAGCCCCGGCGGCCTCCGACTGGAGTTTGTGGGGGGCGCAGCGAGGCCTGGGAGGGGAAGTCGCGACTGTGTTGGGGGAGCCTCAGGCAGTGGGGCTGGCGAAGCGAGGTCCTGGAGGAGATGGGGCATCCAGGACTAGTCCGTCCGCGCTCGACGCTCCCACCCTCGCTCCCCGCCGCGCTCTTCCCTTCCTCCACTCGCAGGAGTTTCCAGCCTTGCCCGAGAAGGAGAGAAGGCATGCACGGGGGGAGGGGCCGGCCGGAGGGTTTGGCAGCCGGGCTGTGGGTGAATTTCCGAGTTTGGGGTAGAGTGTGATTAGTGTTTAGGGGAGAGGGAGGCTGTTGGCGGGGTGGTGGTGGGGGGTCCCCTCTCTACCCTCAACCCAGACCTTCGCAATGAAAGGGGTGGTGGTGTCAGCCCCTCACCTTCTGGAGGCCTGCTGCAGGTTTGGCAGGGGGACAGGCTTTACTTAGAGAAGCCCCAGGGATCGACTGAAAAGCCAGAGGTGGAATTAGGTGGTGGGAGACCCTTTCCCCAAACAGCACTTTCCCCCTGCTAGACCCCATCTGTGAGTGTGCACCCTGGTAGGGATTGCACGGTCGGGGCTGGAGGTGGGAGCCTTTTACAGTCCTTAGGAGGAGCCAGTGTTGGGGAAGGGAGAAAAAGGCAGCGCTGAACCCACTGATACAGGCCCTGGGAAGGCTCCTCTACATCTGGAAAGGCCCAGAATTGAGGCTCACGTCCCAGCATGGTGGGTGGTGCTGGCACTCTTGGGCCCCGCCTGGGCAGCGTCTTCTGCCATGAACTTTCTGAAATGGTTTTAAAATCCCTGGAGCCTCCTTTGCCAACGAAGGCAGGGGCAGATGGCCCCTGGGGACAGGATGGAGAAGAAGTGGCCACGAAGAGGATTGGGCGAAGCTGTGGGCAGAGCCATCCTTGGGGCTGGGCCTTGGCCTTCTCCAGACGCCGGTCGCTGGTGCTGGTCACTGGTCTTAGGCCGAATGATCAGGGTTTGGGAGGGACTTGAGGTCTGGGAGGCCCTGGGCCTGGGACAGGATGGGACATGGCTCCAGCTGTGGGACTGGTGGTGCCTGGAGCAGCAGATCCATGAGAGAGAGCAAGGGGACCAGGACTCAGGGGAGGAAGAGGTCAGAGGCCCAAGGCCCAGGAGCCTGACTGTGGAAGAGGGAAGTGAGCCGTGCTCGAAGTGCTCATAGTGAAGGCTTTCCAGACAGGAGTGCTGGGTCCTGGCATGATGGCCAGGATGGGCAGTGCCTGGAGTGAGGGCCAGGGTGGGATGGGTGCAGTTGGTCAGACAGTTACAGAGCTCTGAAGCCATGCCCTTGGGGATGCCGGGTGTTCTTGGCAGGGTCATGTGTTCTCCTGATAATGTCTGCCCCTTCCTCTGTGGGTATGAGCCAGATGCTAGCATGTGCTTCCAGGGGCCTGGGGATGTGGCCACAAACAGGTCCTTTGGGAACAGTGGTCTAGGTTAGTGGTGGTGGGAGATAAGAACAAGGCAGGGGCCTGAGACATGGAAGTCGACTGAGGCGGAATGTCAGGGAGGAGTGGTGCGAAACTTGCTCACCCTGGATTCTGTCCCTAGCAGCTCTGGAAACTGACAGCGAAGGACACAGGGACTAATAGAATCAGGCATCTGACTGACTGGTGGGGTGCCTGTTCTTGCTTGTGATTCTTGTGTCTCCATCTCTTGATAGTGGCACAGGTTTGGGTTTAGAGTAATGCAGGATGCAGAGAAGAACTAACGTTTATTGTGTGCTACATGACAGGTGTTGTTAGATTTCTTTCTGAAAACTATCATCATTCTGGTTTTATAGATGAAGAAACTCATGCAAGAAGGTTCAGTAACTTGTGCAGAGCATTGCACGTAGGAAATAATCATGCTAAGGTTTGAAACCTGGTCTCATGCCAACGATCATGCTTCTCTCGAAGTGTTTTGAAGAGCCAGGCTTTCTTTGGTGACCTTTTCCAAATGCCAGCCTGACCAAAGTCTTGGACTCCTGACCTGTCTTTCCAGATGGTGCCGTTAGTGATTGAGCGGTTGAAGATGTGCAGCTCTGTGGGATATGGAAGGGAGCTGACGGAACTTGACTGAGGGTTAAGCAGGGGTGCAGGTTTGGGATGTGTAGGGAAGTTCCCCAGCTGCCTTCTTTTTTTTTGGCAGCACCGGGGATTGAACTCACAACGTTGCGCTTGCCAGCAGGCGCTTAAGCCACTGAGCTAGATCCTCAGCATCCATCCCTAGCTGCCTTATGCTTTGCAGGTCCCTGGGTGTCTGCTTGGAGTACTGCTTGTCTGTCTTAGCATCTGCTTCTGTGGCCACCTGGGGCAGGTCTGGGTAAACTTCCCTCTCATACCCTAGTAAGCACACATGTCTGTGCTGCTAGCTCAGCAGGTTTAAATAGCAGGGGCCTGCAGGGTGCCCTGTGGGCATGGAGGAATGTCACTGAGGTAGAGACAAGCATCTATGGATGTCAGTGCTTTTGTGCTCGTCTACTGTATGTCAAAGCTGTTGTGGGTCCTCACATCACAGTTCATGGCATGTCCCTCCAGGAAACCTGGGATCGGAGAATGATTTGGTTACCCAGAATCTCTATAATTTGAGTCAACCATATAAAACTACCATTGGCCTTGGGTCAAATCTCTCCTGTATCCTAGATGGACACAGGAATAGCTTCAGAGAATTTTGATGAAGATCTAGGTGAATTTAGACATACAAAAAGACCTTGAAGGTGGGCATGGTGGCACAGGCCTGTAATCCCAGCACATGGGAGGCTGAGGCAAGAGGATCACCTGGACTACATAGTGAGTTCAAGGTCAGCCTGAACTATATAGTGAGGCCCTGTCTCAAAACAAAACAAAACAAAAAACAAAACCAACTTTGAAAAATTTAAAAAACAGATAAAGTACTTGGGAGTATCCATCCAGCAGCTACCCATGTACTCAGCAAATTTTTGTGTCTATGAGGTATTGTAGATACTGCAGGGAGCAAAACAGCCCCAAATTCCTGCTTTCATTAAGTTGACATTCTAATTAGGAGAGACAATGAACAAATAAGAAAAATGTATAGAATGGGAGTTGCTGGTATGGGCTGGGAGAAGGAGAAAGTAGAAAGTTGGAAAGAGAGATAGGGAGCCCCAGGAAGAACAGTTGCTATTTTAAGTGGTGGTCAGAGAAAGCCTCACTGATAAGGAGACATTTGGGTCATGCCTGGGAGAAACTCTTATTCCAGAGTGTAGAATGGCAAGCGCCAGGGTCCAAGGTTGGCCTGAGCTGATGAAGAGTAGTGAGGAAGATGGAGAGTCAGAATTATCCTTATTAGTTACTATTTCACTCTAGACACTCCCCACCCATGCTCTGGCTTGCTTCCTATGTTTTCAGCTTGCATTTATAAGAGTTCCTACTGTAAGCTGGGCCCAGTATGTGGCTCCAGAGGTTAGATGCTGGACAAAGTAGAAAAAATTCCTCCCTCACAAAGCTTAGAATAAGAGGGACAGGGCCAGGCATATAGCTCAGTGACACAAACGCCTGCCTGAGTTCGATTCCCGGTACAAAAAAAAAAAAAAAAGAGAGCCAGGTGTGGTGGCTCATGCCTGTAATCCCAGCACTCAGGAAGCTGAGACAGGAGGATCATTGTGAGTTCGAGACCAGCCTGGGCTACAAAGTGAGCTCAAGGCCAGCCTGAACGGCACAGTGAGACCCTGTCTCAAAAACACAAGGGCTGGGGATCTAGCTCAGCAGCCTAAGCGCCTGCCTGGCAAGTGCAAGGTCGTGAGTTCAATCCCTGGTGCCACAAAAAAAAAGAGAGAGAGATACACATTAAACAAAGAGCAGTTTAATTTGAATTGCAATAAGTGCTATGAAGGAAATGTACAGAGGTAAATGGCACCAAACTTAGTCTGGGCCGGAGATAGGAAATCATCCCTGAGGAAGTTGCACTTCAGCTGTGACCTGAGGGAGAAGTTGAATTTAGCTCGATGGAGTGTGCAGTGTGTGTGTGTGTGTGCAGTGTGTGTGTGTGTGACGAGGAAGGATGTGGAAAGAGATTCCCTTTTGTACAGAGGTCACCGATTGGCAGCTCGTAGGCTGAACTCATTCCATAGACGTGATTTATTTGGCTTGCAGTGTTGAATAATGTGGATTAGTTGCCAACATTTAAAAATCGGGAGTTGTTGCATTGAAATCTGGTTTTTTTTTGTTTGTTTGTTTTTTGTTTTGTTTTCTTTAGCTTCTGTTGAAAACTCAGAAGCTCAGGCTCTGCCGGACAGCAGTGTAGCTGTGCCGGCCTCTGTAGTGCGGGTGTGGACTCGGTTTATGCCAGCTGCCCTGAGCCGTGGGCTGCTTCGTTTCTTGACGTGGGCACTTAAGTTTGTCAGTACCAAGAAATCAGTGCCGTTAAGGAGGAGGGGATTGTGTCGTGTGCCGGCTTTGGTCTCAGGTAAATCCCGCTGAGGGTTTTGGTTCTCCCACTTACACAGTTGCTGGATCTTGAGCAGGTGTCTCCATCTCTCTGTTTTGGTTCTTCACTTGTCGAATGGCGAGGCCACTGCCTACTTGGAGCTTTTTTTTAGTGAGGGTAACACATATGAAGCACTTAGCGTGGCTGTGGGTAGTGCTTGGGTAACGAGTTACTAATGGTGGCATTGATGCTATATCTTACCTTTTCTCCCAGCAGCATGTCATGGTTTAGTGGCCTCCTGGTCCCCAAAGTGGATGAACGAAAAACAGCCTGGGGAGAACGCAATGGACAGAAGCGCCAGCGCCGTGGGACTCGGGCCAGTGGCTTCTGCACGCCGCGCTATATGAGCTGCCTCCAGGATGCAGAGCCTCCCAGCCCCACCCCTGCAGCTCCTGCTCGGTGCCCCTGGCAGGATGAAGCCTTTGTCCGGAGGGCTGGGCCAGGCAAGGTTAGGGAGCTGGGGCTGCGGGCAGTGGCCCTGGGCTTTGAGGACACTGAGATGACCACAGCGGCAGTGGGGACGGCTGAGGTGGCACCCGATGTGGCAAGCAGGAATGGACAGTCATGCTGGCGCCACCTGGTGCGGGTGTTCCAGTCCAAGCAGTTCCGCTCAGCCAAGCTGGAGCGGCTGTACCAGCGGTACTTCTTCCAGATGAACCAGAGCAGCCTGACGCTGCTGATGGCGGTGCTCCTCCTGCTCACGGTTGTGCTGCTGGCCTTTCATGCCGCACCTGCCAGTCCTCAGCCTGCCTATGTGGCCCTGCTGGCCTGTGCCGCCACCCTTTTTGTGGCACTCATGGTGGTATGTAATCGACATAGCTTTCGCCAGGACTCCATGTGGGTGGTGAGCTATGTGGTGCTGGGCATCCTGGCAGCGGTGCAAGTTGGGGGTGCCCTGGCAGCCGACCCACACAGCCCCTCAGCAGGCCTCTGGTGCCCCATGTTCTTCGTCTACATCACCTACACGCTCCTGCCCATCCGCATGCGGGCTGCCGTGCTCAGTGGCCTGGGCCTCTCCACCCTGCATTTGATCTTGGCCTGGCAACTCAACCAAGGTGATGCCTTCCTCTGGAAGCAGGTGGGTGTGGAGGGCATCGGCGTAGGAAAGGGCAGGGGCTTGGTAAGGCAGGGTGGGTGAGTCACGGGTGGATCCGGAGCGCAGGGATGCTCAGCTGTGCCTGGAAGGTCAGGTTTCCGAGGTGCGCCTCCACTTCGAATCTGGGCACAAGACACTGCTGAGTGGAAGGAGCACCCCAGGACTCAGCCCCGTGCTCTGTCCATAGGCCATGCTCCAGCTCTTTGGGCGGAGCCTGTTGAAATAAGGCAGCCCTTAGAGACTGGGGGGCAGCGTTGAGAAGGCAGGCTTATCTGGGACGAGGCATCACTGTCTCTAGGTTGGCCCCTGAAATTAAGGGCCTAGTGCCATCCCTGAAGGGCAGCTCTGGGTGCCCTGGAGCAGGATCTGGAGGGATGGGCAGCTTTCGGATGGAGTTGGCAAGGGAAGAGTCACCACTCTGATGGACCAGGGCCAGTTCTGAGGGGACAGGGAGGGCGGAGAGCTGGGG
>RJWT010020781.1:0-11868 GCA_004365215.1 Cuniculus paca | reverse complement strand
CATCCACTCTGCCACTCCTGCCCCCAGCACTCCCCGAGAAGTGGAGGCCTTGGAAACTTCCCAGACCCACATTTCCCAAGGAGAAGGAGAAGGAGGCAGTCAGGAGGGGCTGCTCCCTTTAACTAATTCATGCCCTCCAGCTGACATCTCACTTTCTTGCAGCAGCCTGGCCGTTTCAGCCTCCTTTCCTCCCCACCAGGCAGAAAACAGGACATCCGAGCAGGCTGCTGGGCTGAGCCTTCCTCTCAGCATTCCGTTTATTTCGGGGACAGACCTAGCTGGGGGAGGGAAGGAAAGTTCTCCCCAGCCCCTGATCCAGAAGACCCTCTCTCACCACTCCTGCTTCCTAGGGCGTCTGAGATTCCCCCATGAATGCGGCCCCTGCCTTCCCCTTTGCTACACACACATGCACGCTTCATTTATTTATTTATTCATTCAACATTTATTTCCTGGGTGCCAGGCTTCAGGTATTGTGCTGTGCAGGGAACCGAGGATGCTCGTAATCGTACGTGACCTGAAAAATCCATCTGAAACCTTGGCCAGTGGAGCCTGACCCTCACAGCCCCGCCGGGGCTGCCTGCAGCTGACGGGAGACCCTGTGGCTGGGAAAGACGGGACTGTGGGTGAGCGGGAAGCAAAGATGAGCAGGCACCAGGGTAAAACCTGTCTGACTTCGACTTGGTGATGTGTTAATTGAGCAGTGCATGAACCTTAGCAGCATCAGGAGGGCTCAGGAGAGGTAGCCCTCAATTCCAGGGCCCCAGAGGGAGACCCCAGTGGAGTTCTGTGTTTTCCCAGAGGCATCACAGTACTGGAGGCAGAGCCTTGGCTTAGAAGTCAAAACAGCTGAGCAACAGTTCTGGCAAGTTCTCTAGCTGTGCCTTGAGCAGTCCCTCTATCTCTAAGCATCCACAGGTCTGACCTGGAAGTGGTGTCTCTATAGATGGTGAGAGATCTTTGAACAAGAGACAAAGCGATACCTGAGCAGGAGCTGATGGAAAATGGGGGAAGGATGCCACGTTATTTAGGGTAGAGCATTCCAGGAGAAAGAATCACAAGTGCAAAGGCCCTGGGGCAGGAGTGTGCTGCAAAGAGCACCATGTTTCCTAATGAGGGGAGACTCTCACATTGTGGTTTGCTACCGAGCTTCTCTTCTCACATTTGCATCTCAGGATGTCAGCTTGGCAGCTAGAAGTCAGCCATGGTGGGTGTATTTACACCATGGGAATTGGCCCCTTTCCCTGGGCCACCATGTTTCTCTTGAACCAAACCTCTTGCATTCTTGTCTCTCTGTGCTTCTACTTCCTCAGTGGATGGCAGCCAACCGCCTGCTCCCACAGCTCAGTTCAGGAGCCAATCTGTGCTCCTTCTTGTGCCCAGCCTTGAACTCGCAGCTTCACGAGGCAGAATGGTAACAATGAGCAGTCATTGCTTTCACATTCTCCCCACAGCCCTGTGGGGTGGACAGTTCTCCTCATGTCACCTAAGAGGACTCGAAAGCGCAGAGACTTGGTAACTTGTCAGAAGTTGCACAGCCTAAGTGGAGTCTAGGCCACTGGGTCTGGAGCCACAGAACAAATTTTTCAGCTGGGAGCTAACATCCAGACCCCAGGGATCTTCTGCCGAGATGGGGATCAGGAAGGCCTGGGGTCTAAGGATAGATGTTACGATGCAGGACAGGATGGGCCCGATGAGGGTGACCCACGAGGAAGGAGCTGTGCATATGAAGGCCCAGAGCGTAGCAGAGAGGAGGAGGGGTACCTTTGGGGAACAGCAGAGCCCTAGGTTGGCTGTTCCCTTCCACAACCTCGCCATCCCTCAAGAAGCCTGCTTCAGATGCTTGGAAGTGATAACTTTCTGAGAATAAGTTATCTTCACCTTTTGTCTGTGTCTGGCTGTTGTTTGTGCCGCGTTTCACATTTTACTCAGGCTGGAAATGAAGTGAGTTTTGTTCCTGAGCGTAGCAACCAGTGTGCCTACGTCAGGGCAGGGTTGGGAGGAGACCTGGCTGAAAGAATCTGCCTGGGCTCGAGCATCTCCCCCATCACACCTGAGCAAGACCAGGTGATAGAGCCGAGGGTCATGATTTAGGGATGGAATGGCCCCCAAAGGTTCGTATTTTGGTGCTTGGTCCCCAAAGCAGCAGTGTTTGGAGGTGGGGCTCTGGGGAAGTGATTGGATCTTGAAGGTGCTAACTTGCCCTGTGGATTAACCCATCCACACATTCACAGTTTAATGAATGGTGTCTGAGGTACTTTTCTCATAACTGAGACAAAATTTCTGACACCCAATGTTAAAAGAGGAAAGGTTTGTCTCAACTCAGTTTGTTGATGTTTCAGTCCGTAGTCAGCTGGTTCCAAAGCAGGGCAGCATGGCAGAGGATCACAGAGGAGAAAAAACCCATGGCAGGGCAGCTGAAAGGCAGCAAGTGGCAGCGTTAGCAGCAGCCAAACTGCTTTTCCTGTCCCCCTTTATATTCCATCCTGGCTGTAAGCCTAGTTATTGATGCCACCCATGCCTAGGTTGGGGCTTCCATTATCCACCCCCTTAACCTCAGCATCACACCTTAATCCCAGTATCACACCCTAATTCAGCCACCTTCAGAACTCTGCACTTATGACTGCATGAGGCTTTGGGGAGACATCTAGATATAAGCCATAACAAATTTAGGAGATGATGAAAACTAGTCATGAAAAGTGGGTTATGAGGGCATGCCCTTGGAGGTGATACCTTGTTCCTAGCCACTTCTCCTCTGTCTTGCTTGCTGTTTCTGGGATGTGACCAGGTGAGTTGCTTTCTTCCAACACCACGCCCTTTTACCATGATGGTTCTTCCTCACCATAGGCCTACAAGCAATGGGCCAATGACCATGGACTGAAACCTCTGAAACCGTGAGCCAAACCAAATCTTTTCTTCTTTCAGTTGATTTTATCAGTTATTTTGTCACAGCGATGTAAAGCTAAAAGCATGAATGTGTTCTCATTCTCCCTCTGGTTACTCATGGGATCAATAAAACAGAACATTTTGGGGTTTGTTGACTAACATCCTTGATAAGAGTAGCTATGCAATAAATCCTCCCAGAATGACAAATGGTTCTCTCTGAATTCTGAGTAGAGACCACTCTTTTGGAAACAAAATTTCATCTCTCCAAGATAAACTTGTTTGCTTCCTTTTATCTGCTTCCAGGAACTGTCTAACCTAACCACCGGCATCTGGTGAACTACATCCCCTAAACTTACTACAACTCCACACAATGGGCTACAGCCCCCTGGACATTTCCGTTGAGGTTGAAAGTAATCACTCTTCCTGGAAAAACACTTCTGGACATGATGATAACAGTCAGTTTGTTTTCCTAGAATCTTAAAGAGAAAAGTTCTGTTAGAAGCTACTCAGGGACTTAAGTTTCTCTAGAAGGTTCTGTGGATTTGGAAAATCTTGCAGACATGATTCCTCTGTTGAGAAACACAGGCTCTACAGCACTAAGGATTCATGTCTGAGATGTGAATGGACTCAAGCCCATGCCCTTTTGAGAATCACAGGGGAAATGATGTGGACCAATGGAAATATGGGGTACATAGACTGGAGGCTGGGTGTGGAGGGGCTCTCTGATTGAGGACCTGGCGTGACTTTGTACACATTAGAATTATTGGAGGTTGTTAGTTCTGGCTCTAGGAGACCAATGTACTCCTAGACCCCAAATTAGAACTCTTAACTACAACCTATTTCTTTTGGCCTGGGTTACCAAGCCATTTAAAAGTAAAATTAGTGTCCAGCTAGTGACTAGACATTTCAGGTTCTGCCATGCTATTTCTTGGTAGTGCTTTCTTGGGTCCTTGTTAAGACTAAGCTAAAAAAGAAAAAGAACAGAGACCAACTATAATTCTAAAATATACCTCAAAATTAACTGCTCCCCTCAATGAGTGGCTCGTTGTGAGATCCTGGAGAAGAAAGGTTCCTGGCCAAGATCCATAGGATTACGAATAGGGGCCTTTGTCCTGTGGCTGGCAGAGGGTTTCTCTCACCTCCAGGCCCTCTGCTTCCATCACACTTGTCCTGATATGGTGGCTGGAATAAGCTTATGTCATGAGCATTTCTAGGTCCACCACATTTTAAAACTTTATTTGCACCCACAAGTCCATCCATTTGTCCATCTGCCTGTACATCTTCCTTCCCTCCCTCTCTATTTCCTTCCCTCCTTCCATTCATCCTTTCATTCATCTATCCATTCACCATCCATCCATCCACTCATCCATCCAACCATCCGTCACCTATCCCATCCATCCATCACCATCCATCCATCATCCATCCATTCATCCATCATCATCCATCATTCATCGGTCCATCCATCATCCTTTTATCCCTCCCTCTTTCTCTCCCTCCAACTCTACCTGATTCCACTCTGTTAACAAACACTGAGCACTTTTCCTGTGAGTGTGGAATAGGCTAAGAAATTGGCATCTGCCTTCCGGTAGCTTTCACATCCAGTAGAAGGAGATTTATCTGCAGGAAAGCTCAGGAGGTATTAGGACAGCTGGAGAAATAGCTGATCCTGTGTTGGGGGAGCACAGGGTTTGGAGACAGGCTATCTGAGTTAATATCCTGGCTCTGCTGCTAATAGTTGTGTGACCTCAGGCAAACTATTTGACATTTCTGTGTCTCATTGGCACCCCATTGTTCCCTCCTCAGATGATGGTTGTTTTCTTATGTTTTGCAGTGTAATCAAGTACCCCAGCCATGTTATTATGATCATGTGCATTAGTTACTTGGGCCAGATGTGGCTGGCTGAGTTGCTTCTTCTCGTGGTGTCCCTGAGGTTGCTTGATGACATTCGGGTGGCTCGAAGGGTCCAAGATGACTTCAGACACATCTGCCACCTCCTTTGGTGTGGCTGAAAGGCTGGGTCCAACTGATGCTGTCAACCAGAGCCCTCATGGGTGGCCTCTGTCTCTGGGGTGACTGCCCAAGTTCGTCATCCTGTGCTCCATCCTAGTGCCTAGAGGTGGAAGGAGGCGGCAGTCTGCAGACCTGGTTCCCACTCTGGCTTAGCACCCTTCCACCACATCCTACTGACTGGAGTGGGCACAGGGCTGCTGGAACTTGAGGAGAGAGAAGCCAGATCCATCTCCCCCAGAGTAGTGAGAGGACCTACTGACCACAGTCACACAAAGATGGATGAGTTTGTCTATGAGAAGCGGCCAGAGAAGTGACTGGGGAGTGGGGACGCTGCACAGATGTCCTTGTGTGTGTACATAACTCTTTGGCACTATTCAGAGGGCCCTGGGCTTTGCTAATTCCAGGAAGGGAACCAAGTAACTGGCTAGAAATGGACAACTCCCAGTTTCTTCCAGGAGGTCCCAGGACAACCTGGTGGGGGACACAGGGGACATCTCTTGGATGCAAGCCCACCTCAAAGCATCAGCTGGGCTCACAAAATCCAGCACACAGACAGCAGAACCTTCATCAGGCTGCCCGCCCTGCTCCCCCTCCTGGAGCCCACTGCCTAATTAGGAAGAGCCATTTCAACTTCTTAGCAGAAAATGGAGTTTTTCTTTCCTTGATGTCGTGATTTGACTGGGAGTTAACAAAGCATCAGTAGAATCCTAAACACCTACTTTAGAGAACCAAGCCTTTGCCTGAGCCTGGTGCGGGCCAGGCACTGCCTTTGTGGGAGAGAGATAAAATGCGCTCACGCATGTCCGCCCACTGTGAGCGTGGCTGCTCCCACATTGCAGGGATGCCTCCCCATGCAGGGGCTTTAGCTCTTTCCAGGAGCAGCTCCTGCCTCTGCCCAGCTTGGTGGGGATGAGCCTCACACCATGCACAGCAAGGCTGAGAAGGTCTGGGAGGGGGTCTGGGTGTGGCATGGCTGCCCAGGGCCTACGTGCTGGTGCCAGCCTGGGCCCAAACACATGTCATATTGTCACATCTTCACCAATGGGGGTGGAAAGAAGTTAATTTTATCCCCTTTTATGGTTGGAGGTCCTGGAGCCCAGAAAGTTTGGGCCAAATGTCCAAGGTCATGTCTATAGTAAGGGGAGAGATGCAGGTTCTTATCTGGGCGATGGGGTCTTTCCCAGTCCTGTCACTGCCCCTCACGCTTTACTGACTCTCGCATGGGGAACCCCAGACTTCATGGGTCTTCATCCTGTGGGGGACCCAAGACTGGTGCCACAGTTTGGCTGGTGGTAGCTTAGGAAGACCCCGAAACATGGCAGGTACTGAGACAACGTGAACTCAGAGCCAAGGTGGAGAGGACAGGTGTGCCAGGGGGTCAAGAAGACAGCCTGAGGGAGGGAGGGGCTGTGGTGGCATCTGGGGACCCAGAAGCTGCTGGTTCATATTCTAGCCATGACATTAAGTCACTGCCACATGAACCTAGAAAAGTTTCCTCTCCACTGTTCCTGTTTCCAGTTGTGAGACTATGTATCTATGCTTTCTGAAGTTCATTTTAGTTCAGAGTCTCTGGGTGTTGATCTGGGCTGCTGCATACAGCTGCATGCATTGTGGCTGCTACTCTGAGGCTGTGATGCATGCTGTGTACTGCATTGACCTGAGATCCTAGAACTGGGGGTATGGATGGGCGGGAAGGGAAGGGTGGACATGAGAGTGTAGGGACAAGGGGAAATGGTTTGTGCTTACTCTTCTCTCCAATCCCGATGTGGATCTACACTACTGCATGGGGAGGGGCTGGGAGGTGTGGGACCTGCAGAAGTTTTGTGATGACCACGCTCCCCTCCCCTCTGGTCATGCAGAACATGAGTTCTGATTAATGGACAGAGTTGGTACCCTCTAGACAAACCCCTTTCCTGGGGGGCAGCGTCTCCCTCACACTGCCAAACCCTACTAAGCTGTGATTAACACAGCTCTCCCCTCTGAAGAGTCCCAGGTTTTTGTCCCACCATTTTTCAGAGATGCAACAGCAGTCAGTCAAACAGCTCATATCTCCTGATGACCCACCAAGCTGCCATCATGACAGCTGCAGCCCTCCTGGATGCCTGCCCCCTCACTTCTGTCTTGACTGCAACAGGCTTGTATTTAAACTAAGTACTAGAAGTGAATTTGGGCCAATCAAGAGGCTCTGATCAGAAGGCTGGAGTTTAGACTAATTTGGACCAATCAGCCTGCTTGAATTTGGACTAATCATCAGCCTGCAGCTACTAATAAGCAGAATTTCTCTCACTCTTGTCTGGTTGGTTTGGGAGGGCTGTTTCTGGTGACTGACACCCTCCTCAGGTCCTGTTCAAACAGTTTTACTCCAGGGGTTCTGACTATAAATCTACTCATAATTTATTTCTTAGATAGCATGGGCTCAAAAGGTTCTCTAAATCTACTTGGGATATTTACTCTAAGTAATGTGGACAGAGTGGTTGCATTTAAAAGAACTGTAAACACTGAGGCTGTTAAACCTGAAAAGCTCCAGAGACCATCACATAACAAAGATCAGTGACCAAGACCAGCAAGTGGCAGTCGACTGAGGGCACCCAGCTCTCACTGGCGTTAGCTGACAGCATTGGGGTTCAGCACTGCGGGTCTAAGAGTGAAGGGTTACTCGCTGAGTTCTTCACACTGATTCATGATTTCTATCTTAATCGAGCAAAAAAACCCCACAACGGATTGGGAACTCAGCCTGGAGCTCCCCAGGCAAGGGGCTGTGCCCCTTTTAATCTGGGGATCCCTGAGAATGGGGCCGTGTTTCCTTGTCAGATCTCAGATCTCCTCCCACCCTTCATTCTTTTGATATATCCTGGGATGCTTAAAGCACCAAACACTGTTTTAGGCTCTGAACATTATGTTGAAAACACAGACAGGATCTTCAGTTTCCTAGAGATCAGCTGTGGTGAAATAGAAATTAAAATTTTAATAAAACCTGCCAAGGATGCCCACCAAAATCAGGCAGACAGGTCCCTGCCTGGACAAGCCTGATAACAGGACATTTTTTTCTTTGCATAAGCTCATCTAACAGGTAGCATTAAAATGTAACTTAAAATGTTTGTGTAACTCCTGCCTTACCGCCTTTGTATAACTGATGGCCTTGCAATGTAATTTAAAATGTAACAGGATATTTCTTCCTTTGTATGACCCATGGTTTGTATAACTGATGGCCTCGTGATGTAACCTAGAATGTTTAAACTCCCTTAGCAACCCCAAATGTCACCCAACCTTCCAATTATAATGCACTAATTCTGCCTCTGTACCTCCCCCTTGCTTTCCCCATAAAAGCCCCAAGACCTCCCACTAGGCAGGGCTCTGGCTCTTTGGGAGAGTTCCTAGTCAGCAGCTCACTGGTAATAAACTGCCTCCTAAACCTCCTCAGTGCTGTTTCTTCCTATGACCAGTTTGTTTTCTGTGATAGCTGGAGATGACTACAGCTAGGGGAGATGACAATAAAGAACAAACTTTCAGGCTATGGTAAGCAAATAGAGTGAGTGCCCCTGATATGGGAGGTTATGACAACATGGCTGTTTTACCTGAAGTGGTTTGGAAAGATCTTTCTGAGGTGAGATCCAAATGATGAGATGAAGCCAGGCATGTGAAGATCAGGTGAAAAGCATTCCAGGCAGGGCCAGTTGCCAGTGCAAAGGCCCTGAGATAGCCAGAGGAACAACAGAAAGAAGGTCAATATGTCTGCTAATTGGGAAGGAGGTGGCATGAATATGAATTGAACCTGTTGGGTGAACACGGTGGGTCATATGGGGTCTTACAGCAAAGGAGCTGTGACTTCTACACCATGGTTGCTCTGAACTTTCTGTAGTTTCTCTGTAATGCTCTGGAAGCTTTCTAGGCATCTGCTTGTGAGAACTTTTTCCTTGCCTCACCTTCCTCTGCCTAGGACACCGAGCAACAACAGAAGCAGCCTCTGCCAGAACCCTTCCTGCCACCCTGGCTTGGCATAGCACACACGAACAACCCTATTCCTGCTGCCAGCTCGGTTATCACAGATGCGGTCTCCAGCTCTATCACCCATTTCCTGCTCCATGGCAGAAATTCAGGGAAGCCAGTGCAGGAGATGCCCTTGACCCATACCCGGATTTACAAAGAGGGTACAAGAGAAAACCTGTCCTTGCCACCCCCCCCCAGGGGTGGGCACCAAGAGCCACGCTGGAAACCACACTGACACATTGTCAAAGT
Source organism: Cuniculus paca (assembly GCA_004365215.1). Taxonomy (NCBI): domain Eukaryota; kingdom Metazoa; phylum Chordata; class Mammalia; order Rodentia; family Cuniculidae; genus Cuniculus; species Cuniculus paca. The sequence goes on along the minus strand of RJWT010020781.1, from coordinate 2,739 downwards.
TTGTCAAGTTATTTAACCTCTCTGGTCCTCTGTTTCCCCATTGTAAATAAATATGAGTTTATATTTTGCAAGGTTGAAGCTGGATAGCGAATACTTGGTTCCTCCGTCATACTGGGTGACAATTACAATTAGAATGGGTGACAATGGTACTTACTATGTGCCAGGTGCTGGCTTCATTGTTTAGCTGATGCATCTCATTTATTTGCCATTGCCTTTAATCCTCTTGGCTCCATGAGGAAAGTGTGGTAGGATCCCCACTTCTTGGACGAGGACTCTGAAGTCCACATAAGCCACGGGGCTCTCCTGGAACCTGCTGGGGACAGTACTGTCCCCCGGCATGGGTTTGTGCTTTTGTGTTGCCACAGTGGCTGGGACCACTGGCGTGGGGCAGGTGGGATTCCAAGTAGTGCAGTGTGCCAGTGGACAGCGTGTGGTCCCTGTAGAGCGTCCTGGGAGAAGGCATCAGCCTCGGGTGTCTAAAGTACCCCAGCCTTGAGAAACACCTATTCTGGAACAATCCCACATGAACAGATAAGGGACTGGGTTCCTGACCATGTGACTGATCATGTGGCACCCTGCACGTGAGGGTAGAGCTAGGAGGACAGCAGAGTCCTCGCCTTCACCACCAGCACGTTCTCCATGAGAAGTCCGGGTCATGGTCTGCACATCCTTCCAGGGAGGCCAGCTGCTGGGCAGGGTGCCGTCCCCTCAGGACCCCACCAGGAGGGGCTCCCTGACCTGACCGAGCTGCAGCTCATCACCTTCGATTGGATTCTCAGATTTCCATGCCCGCAGCCACCTCCCCACATGAGACGGTGTCAATAATGACAGTTCTGCTCTCTGTAGCCGGTAATTAATAACTGTGATTAATCTGGCGCACTTAAGTCAAATAACGCAGGCCTAATTGGCCTGCACGCCTTTCCCCTTTTGATTGAGATGATACGTGGTGTTCTCCTGGGATCTGCAGCTCCTGCCGGTAGCTCAGCGGGGCCTGTCAAGGGAGGCTTCTGCACAGCAATTTGCATGACATTTGGGAGGCAAAGCTGAGCCAAGTGCTGAGGGCAGGGCCTTGAGTCCAGGAAGAGGAGCAAGAGCAGGAGTCCAGGGTCCTTAGCCAGAGAGCGGAACAGATCTACTTAACCCTTGGCTTACACTGATCAAGACTCCTCAGGGTTTACGGCAGTTCCCAAGGCAGGTCAGCCCCGCTCTGTTCTCTTGTCCGACGTGATAAAAATGGGAGGAAGGGGGGCTGCCTTCTTCCTCTTCTTGCCCCTGGGGCTGGTCTGTATCCCTCCTGGCTGGAAAGACCACCACGGGAGCCCTGGCCTCTGTGCATCCGTCCATCACTCTCAGGCCACAAGTGGATTCCAGAGCATCCAACCCTTTCCAGGTATGGGTTGAGGGGAAGAGCAAATTTAGGGGAAGAAAAATCTCTTTGTCTTATCCATTAGGTTCAGTGAATGGGGCCCTACAAATCAGACGAACAATAGACAGATTCACGGAGAAAAACAAACAGAAGTTTATTAACTTGCAGATTATACACTTACCAGTGGTAACTCATACTGGGAGTCAGAATAGGGCTTATAAAGGCTCTTGGCAAAGAGCAAATGATAATAGATGGAAAAAAAGGACTCCAGCCTTCTGGGATGGCCGATTGTGGGTGGGCAAATACATGGGAAAACTCAGTGGTCAAGATGGACTAGTTAGTAAGGAGTTATCTGTGTAGACTCTTTCTTGGTGCCTTTTGTTTTGTTTTGGGGATGAAGTCTGACCCTCTTCAGGTTCAAGAGGTATGTTTTGGGGGCACCCATACACAGGCGTTTATGTTCTGTTTTCCATACATCGGGAGAAGGCAGAGAGCTCATTTTATCACTTCCTTCGGATCAAAATGATCCTGGTAGCAGAGAGGCATATGTTAGGGTGACACAATCAGACACAATCACCTGTGCTCAAATCTCTCCTGAGATTTCCTTGCCGTCCCTGTCGATGCGCCTGAAACTCTACCACTGCAGATTTATTTCTTCGAGACCCAGCAGTGGTATGTGAGGGTCTTTTTTGTTCTGAGTTTCCTGATTGCACCAATCAGAATTCCTTTTATTGAAAATAACAGAACGCTCAGCTTGAGTGTCTAAGGTAACACTCAATTCATTGACTTAATAATTGAAAAGACTGGAGAGACTGTCTTCAGGCATAGTTTGACCCAGGTACTCCCACTATCTGCAGGATTCTGGTCCTGTTTCTCTGTGAGTCGCTTGCTCTGTGCTGCTCCCAGGTTAGTTTTGTCTTCTGGCGCCTCCCCTCTGCAGCACAATAATGACTACAGCACCATCCTACACAGGTAGACGTTCCTACAGAAGAAGAAGGAGGGGAGGGGGAAGGGAAGAGGAAGAAGGAAGAGGAAGAAGAGGAAGAAGAGGAGGAGGAGGAGGAAGAGGAAAAGAAACATCTTTAGAACAAGTCCCAGCAAGAGTCTCACAACTCATCAACTCAAACTGCATCACGTTCTCATCACTTTCCTCTCCAATAAGTCACCGTAGGCCAGGTGATGGGCTGCCACACTCCATCCCCTCTTCACCCCCAAGTCCAGTGCGAGATAATGGGCAAGTCTGGTGCTGTTGCTTAGAAGCACGCGAAGAAGCAGGTCAGGACAGCGGCCAGCACTGGCTCCCTGCGCATCAGTTATCCCTCGGTCTCCTCGAGCTTAGTGCTTAGCTGGCGAAGCAGCCAGCTATGGCCCAT
>RJWT010020780.1:0-17838 GCA_004365215.1 Cuniculus paca | reverse complement strand
ATGCCCCGGCCATGCCACAACCCTGCACACACGTTCAATTTCCAGCTTCAGTGGCTCCCAACAGGAAAAGAACATAAATACTATTTAGAGGAACATATTGGAGTATATCCCCTACATAGAATTTAGAAGAGTGTATTATATCAGGAATCTGTCCTGTCTTGGAAGAAGTCAAATTAGTTTTACAGAAATGTGCAGAAAGATAAAAGAGAGCAGAAAAGCCCACTTGGTTATTAGAAACCGGGTGCTAAGCTTTAACATCTGTTACCGAATGAAGTAGGAAACATAGGAACAACTTTAAAAAAAGAAATTCTTTACATTCTGAAGATACACAAATGAGAGTTTCTAAGAATGTAGATAATAAAGAGCCTGCTTGCCACAGGACTTTGGAGAGAAGCCTGTGGGGGGCTGCAGGGGTGTTTCAACAATGAAGGCAAGGGCAACATAATTACTGCTATGTACACAGCCATATAATTGATTTTCCTTTCTTTTCAAACTTAAGAGCATTTGGAAAAAAACCTTGATTGATTTTGGAAAGGTTGAAAGCTCATTAAACGGGTCCCACTTCCGTTATGATTGGAAGACCTGCTTGATCCGTACTCCTCACGCATTGTTTGGAATTAGGATGCAAGTCCCAGCTCTGGATGTGTGAGTGCCATGGTGTCAGCTACGGAAAAGCTTGAATTTGCTTGAACAAGTAGCCTGAATGAACTCTTCAACATTTTGTTTTCCTGTAACAACTGCTGAATTGTCTGAGTGAAGGTTACTTGATTTAAAGTACAAAGTGTACGTTGTTGAAGATAAACTAATCAGCAAAGAAAATTTAATATTTTGATTGAATTTAGCTCTTGGCTGTGTTTCAAGCAACCAACAAGTAGAAAACAAATTGACGTTTTTGCTAAATGAATTTCATTTGAAAATATTTATTTGTGATGCAAAATACATTGAACTAGGATGTGATGCAAAATGTTTATTTATGTAGTAATTACAGTAATTACAGGAAAATTCTGAAGGCTAAGAGGCAACCCAAAAAGCTTCTTTGTGGACATATTTAAGTGACTTTAGTAAAAACAGGCAGGACAAAACAAGTAATTCCTCATCACTTTTCAGTCTTGACAACTTGTGCTTACAGCATTAAAAGAATAAGAGCATGTTTTGTTGTTAAGAGACCATTATTCTCTAAGCATTTTTGGCCCAGCCCTGAAACCCCACACTCAAGAGCCTGGGGTTGGAGTATCTCTGCCAGTTCAAGATCAGCCTAGGCTACATGATGAGTTAAGTCCAAATTGAACTACACAGTGAGACCCTATCTCCAAAAAAAAAAAATACACTTTGGTTAAAAAAACACTAAATAGCCGGAGATTTATCTCAGCGGCATAAGTACATGCCTAGCAAGTACCGGGTCATGAGTTCAATCCCCAGTATAAAAAAAAAAAAACGAAACTAAACTAAACCAAACTAAATAATGAAACATTGCATTTGAAGGTACATATTTGATCTAGTAATTCACTGAATATCATTCTTTTAAATAGTCTTTTCATTCTTAATATTTACACTGACTTTTCAGTGAATTTTTCAGAATGTTCTTTTAGTTTCTAATTGTTGCTAGGATAATACTTTCAAGTTCATAATCAACAGTTGTGTTGTTCCTTAAGCATCAGAATGGATTCCTCCAGGAATTAGATTTTGTTGAAAATAAAAGAAAAAGCAATTTTATCTTTTATTTTTTCCCACGTGTATATTTTACCAAAAAAATGAATTTCAATATCTTTCTGTGGAAGCATGGGTTTTAATTATTTTCTCAGGGACTGACAATTCCAATTTCCCAAGTGATAAGTTAATGTGCAATAGTCAATTATATATCACATTTCATTATTCAACTGTATAATACTCCTGTGGAAGTTAGTCTCTGGAAGCAGACCACTAAAGTACCATTCAGTACACTGCTGATTTATTACACAGCATGGTAGTTTGGTACCCATAAATAGTTAATAAAACATCAAAAATTATGTAATTTACTTTGTTGAAATATTTTAATAACACCAAAATCTTTATAGTAGCAAAGCAATGGCATAAGTGTTATCACTTTGTACTCATCATAAACCCAAGAGATACATATTGCTCTTTCTATTTTACGAATGAGGCTATTATAGCCATAACAAGTTTTCCTTTACAAAAGTGCTTTTGGCTGTTAAGGGGCAGGATTCGACATTTTACACAGACTTCATAAGTCCTAGGCTGGTTGCTGTAATAATACAACTTTCTCTACTTCCAGCTATATGAGGCTATTCTATGAAAATGAAATAGTCTCAAACTAATATACTAAACTGCCAACTTTTAGTGTATAATCTGGGAAATGCAAAGTAGAAATTTCTCAGAGTGTTTGAAGTTCATATTTTTTATAGATAGTGATTGAAAGAAAATAAAATTGATGTGGCCAGATAGGGTACAAAGTACATTTTTCTTTGTCTAGGACCTCTGGAAAAATATGATTGCTGGTTAGCAGAAAAATATTTCTCTAGCAATACAGCAGACGTTTTCTTTCTAGTGACATGCATGAGTGGGTGGTGAGTATTTCAGATCTGAACATTGAGTTCTTCTGAACAAAGAATGTATAATGGCTGGATTTACTTTTTTTTGTGCTTGGCCGTCACACAGCCTTTTAGAACTAAATGGCAACTACTTTTTAAAAAGGAAAACAAGAAAGCAATAGTAGATAAATTTTGGCTACAGATAACCTCTACAAAATATCATTTTTTAACATGCATTGTCATTTGGATAGAATAATTCCAAAATGCTTAATCAGATCAGTATTCATTTATATTTTCTATTTTCTATGGACAAAAATGAAATTATAGTTGTGGTTATCCCAACTGTATTTGTCAAAACGTAAGAAGATATTCCTTGTCTTGTATTCTAATGAGAGAAATGTGTATAGTAGATTATTGAATTGAGAAGCTACATGCAGTACATTAAACAAAGAAAAATTTAAATTCATTTTTCACTATTGTATGGGCAATGTACAAAATAAAATAAGAATTCATTTTGAGGCTACTTTTTTTTGAGCAAATAAGACACACAGTTGTTTTCTTAACATGGGTAATTATATCCCAGGAAAGTTACAGAAATATTTTAATTCCAGTTTATAGAATTCTAGGTTCTTCTTGTCAGAATAACTTGGTAGTCTGGTGTAATCCTAGTTTATTACATATTATGCATGTGAACATACATAAGTATTTCACATTTCCTGTGCATGAATTTCTCCTCTGAAAAAGTGGGAAAAATAAGCCTAAGTTATGAAGTTCAATTAAGAATTAAATGGTAATGTAAGATGAAGTCTTGGCTATGTCTGATAATTATAAACATTCTTAACCTGAAGATACCATTGCTAAGTGGAAAATATTATTTTGAAAAAGCAAAATGTAGATGGATAAAGAATATATTCAGTTTTGGTAAAAATAATCCAACAGCTAGATCTGCTACTTTTAGCTTATTATCCAACTCTAAGTTTACATGGGAAGTGAATCACTGGATTTGAGATAAAGAATGTCTTAGAATTAAAAGTACTTGGTAGAGGTCTTTCATTTTTTTTCCCCTTATTTTCTCTAATTGTGAGAAATTTCTCTTATTTCAAGACTAGCTCAGAGAGTTAGAAAAGATTCCTTGAAACCAGAAAGAAAAGGATAGATATGAGAGACAAGACTGACATCTCAGTTCCCACCAGATGCTTCTTTAGCTGACCAACCTTGCATTGTTTTATACTGTTACTGCAGATGTGTGGTGAGATGTCCCATCCCTCTGGAGAGTTCGATGAATGCAAACACAAACTCTTAGTTTTTGTCTGGAAAATTCTCAAGACTGCCCTGCTACAACTCCAGCAGTGACAATTGCAAGTCATGATTAGTTTCTGTGCCTCTGGAGAGGAAACCGAACCTATGCCTCCAAAGGGAAATTTGAAAGGCTGTCATTTTGCAAGAAGACAGAAATGTTGAAGATCTCTGTGGAAGAGGAAGAGTCTCTCAATTTGCAGTTCATGTGATGAAAGAGTGAATCTATTGTTTGAGCATAACTGCTATCAGAAAAATACAAATGTTAGGTCATACAAACACCAGTCATTTAGAACATCCATCATCACACTGTTTTACCTCCCTCCTTCCCATTCTCACAGGGGACAGAGGCAGTGAGGTTGGGGGTCAGATCTGTGGTTTGAGAGGATGTAAAGTTTTATCATTTCCCAGAAGCTCTGTGACAGGTGAGGCCGTGTTTCAGCCAGAGAAAGGACATACTTAAATGGATGAGAGTTTATAATGTTGATATTAATCTTAGCTGGATTTTTTTAATATCTGAAAATGAGTTTTCTATTATGTGAAAGTAACAAAGAATGATTTTGAATCAAAATATAGTATCAAGGCGTGAGAAGAAAAAAGTCTGGCAAAGATAATTTTAGGTGAGGAAATATGATTTTTTTAATACACCGAGCATCATCAATGTTGCAAAAAGATTAGAATAGGTCTACCAATTATATTCTCAAAGTGTTGTTAAAGTCTGACTTTTATCTCCATGCCTGTTGATATTACCTTAGTCGGAACCACTTAAATGACTGCATTCTCATTTGATCTTCCCCACACTGATTGTGTTCTTTCTTCATTGATTTTCAACAGAAAAAAATCATTTTCTCCAACCTCAATTCAGGTTCTGTATATTTAACTCTTTGCTTAAGCATTTTAGTGGCTTTATATTTAGTACAAAATCCAGACTCCTTCCTTTGGTCCTGGTAATCTGTTTTCTGCATATCTCTTCAGCCTCTTTATGAGTCACTGTCCTCTTTCTTCCCTCTGCTAGAGTGGCCTTCTGTTATGGTTGATTCACTGTGTCAACTTGAGAAGTTTAGAAACTTAACTAAATATCTGAGGAGTTCTACACCCTAGGGTGTAAAGGACATGCTCTAGGGTGGCTGTTTATGCTCTAGGATGTTGTAGTGGTTGATTCATTGTGTCAACTTGAGAAGTTTAGAAGTTTAACTAAGTGACTCAGCAGGTGGCCAGGGTCCTCACTTTGTAAACATCTTCAGCCTGTGCAAGAGAAAGGCATTGAAGATGGTGTGAGTACTACACCTGCCCTAGGGTGGGTAACCTGCACACAGTATAAGGGAGGAAAATAGGCTTGCTCTCCCCTTTTTGCTCTTATTGCTTTGCTGTCTTCCTCTAAAATGAACTGCTTTGGAGCCAGGTGATTATGGACTGAAACATCAACAAACTGTGAGCTAAAAAAAACCCTTTTGTTTCTTAATTTTGGGAACTTGGGGCAGGGTATTTTGTCTCAGTAATGAAGGAAAGTAACAAAGGTACCTTCCTTCCCTCTATAACTAAGCGAAGTTTGCCATGGGTGTCTCTCTCGCAAATTATTTCTCTTTGATGGCATTGATTTACAAATTTTACCAGAACTAAACTTATGCATTTAATATCTTACTCCTCATTTTTCTTAAAAACACTGCATTCATATCCTAATATCTGCACATGTTCATGTTCAAATGTTTGTGGAATGAATTTCATGTTATCATTTTCATGTTTTCCCTGAAAGTGCTGAGAAAGAATCATGAAAAATACTCCTTACTATTTATACCACTATGTAATTTAACAATTTTGTATACAAAATCTTAGTTTGAAATTGTACACTCTATGCATTCAGACATTTAATCATAGTCTTGGTTTTTTCTTTTCTCTGTTAAAAGAGAATATAATAATGCTTAACTAAATAATTGTTATATTTAGCAAATTATTTTTTATTTTAAAGAGAGAAAACAATAATAACAATGATACAGAATTTCTAAACAAGATAGTAGGAGATTAACAATGGGTAATATATTGTGTATTGTTGTCTTCAAACTAGTTGCTGAGATTACAAGATACAGGCATGAAAAATTGATCAAACACTATAAGCACAAACCATTCTTTTCAACGATCTAATAGAAATTAGTAGTATAATTATCTTAATTATTTTGTTTAAATATATATGTACTTTTTCTTTTCCCTTCCTTGTTTTATCCTTCCCCCATCCCAGTTTTTCTTTCCTTTTGAGCAGTTTTTTTCCTCTTTCATATCTTTGTACATTTTGGTTCTTATTTACTCTTTCAGTTTCTTACACTAGGGAGAGGATACAATGTTTACACATGCGAGTGTGATTTATTTCACTTATGAGTCTTTTATAGAAAAGTTGCATCCACTTATCTATAAAAGCTTTGGGTTTCTCCTTCTTTATAGCTGAATAGTACTCCATTGTATAAAAAGACCAAATCTTTTTTTTTAATCCATTCCTCTCTTGATGGACTTTTGGGTTGTTTCCAAGAGTTAGTTATTACAAATTGTGCTGCTATAAACATGGGTGCATATATATTGTTTTTGTAAGTTGTTGTTTTTAATTCTTCTGGAAAGATACCCAGAAGGGGAATAGTTTTTGTCAAATGGGACCTCCAATCCTAGTGTTTTGAAGAGTTTCCACACTGACTTCCCCAGTAATTATACTAGGATAAACTCCTACCAACAGTGCAGAAGGGTTCCTTTATTTCCACAGCCCCACCAGCATTTGTTATTGGTTGATTTCTTGATGATAGCCATTCTTTCAGGAATGAGATGATATCTCAGTGTTATTTTAATTTGCATTTCTTGAATGATCAATGATTTTTGAACTTTTCTTCATATATGTATTTGCCATGTGTATTTGTTCATCTGAGAAACACGTGTTCATATAAGATGCCCATTTTTGGATTGGGTATTTGAATTTGGGAGACCTGAATTGATAAAATAACTCAAAGCACACTACAATACAGTATAGAATTGATTTTAACAAATACACCTAATATCCACTAAGACAAATAATCCTTTAACAGGTATAAGAATTGTTGAGGAATCTTGTTAGAGTACAGGATCTGAATCACTGGGTAGTATAATCGTTTGCTACAAGGTCTCCAGTGATAATAATCTGGTGACCCAGGATCACAATTGATAGAGTCTTTAAAAAGAAGTAACAGATGAATGCAGTAACGAACAAATTAGGATTTCTGTAAATGAAAATAGTAGAAAATGGCATCTAACAGTTTAAAACACAGGAAGCTCTAGGTTGGACAAAGACAGAGACAAAATTCATATTCAGGAACTCATAGATACATTAGACAAATATAATGAGAGAAACAGCATAAACATAAGTGAACAAACATGAAGAACGTATTATTTCTTAGCAGCCAGGGCCATAAAATGGAAGATAACTATGAAAGAGAACTTTGAGAATTACTTCAGAATGTGATAAGTTCAATGGGATAAGTGAATAATAGATAGTATATTTAGGGAAATTAATCACAATTTGTCTTTACTGTAACAACTTTTAAAAAGAATTAAAACTTAACTGCATTTTTTGAGCATACTTCTTAGGCAGATACGACCTGTGGTGGGACATCTGCTAAGAGAATAAGTGAACTGAAAGTAAGACGATGAATTAAAAAAAACAGAAGTCCTAGATGGAGATTGACAACACAAACAATGATATATGATATTTTAGTCGATTTGTACGTATTTTTCATGGACTATCAAATCAATTTATAACAATTCTAAATGTGTATCTATCATCCTTTAATTTTCCTCAGTTACCCTCAGTAATTCTAAAATTGCACATCTGACACACTTGTACACAGCTACTGTGGACTCTACTACTGGATGGGTACAAGGGAAACAGTTGCCTTCCTTGGAGTGTCTATTTTTACTTTCAGTTGTCATCATCACTTTGAAAATTCTTTGAAGGCGTTTACTCTGAATGGAATTGCTCACCACAGAGACAGATACAGGGACAGAGTGGGCAACTCAAACAGCATGTTTGAGTAACGCCAGATAAATTCTCCTAATTCAGTGCATCTTATGCAATGCTGATTTTGAAGAGGGGACTGACTAAAGGCAGGAACTTTGATCACATAAAAAAAGCACCAAATCGTATGGAAATTCAAGGACCAAATCTTCATGTAAGAGTAAGTCCTGTTGACACTGTTTCTTTTTAGCATTTGACATGAACATTAAGTAATGTGCTAAACATTGACACAAAGCGATATAATAAGGAAGCTTTTATGTATAACATAGGATATGCCAATTTATGGCACAGAATCTGAATTTAAGACTGAACATTGTTCTTATTTATATTAGAACCAAAAGTAGAGTTGTTATGCTAAGAAATCTTACAGACAGTTTGAAGTACAGAATGCAGCTTTGAAGAAAAATATAAGAAAATAGAGACATAAATTAAAGGCTGATAACATGGAGTAAGAAAAGCAAACAGACTAGAAAATCTAGAATTTAGAAAAATACGATATTCTAATAAAGAGAAGCATAACTAAAAATTTATTCTGATGGATTGAGAGAAGGAATTCAAGGTGCAAGAAGATATTATCAAATGCTGAAGTGTTGTACAAAAAAGGAATGGGAGTAAGGAAATGGTTTGGGCAAATAATTACAGCAAAAATATATATTATTGAATTTAATCATTGAATTCCTTTGTTGACCTTTAATCTAGTGCTTTTTAGGAGTGATGCCCTCATGTTACTTTTTCAAGTTAAAATGTAATATCATCTTTCATCCAAAAATGCTTTCTTCCTGTCTTTCTGAGAGTATGACAGCAAACAGCTTCTAGAGTGGCTGGAGGGTTTAATCTTTTAGTTACGTTGTTGTATATTGAGTCTTCTTGCCACTATAACCTAGAATTTACTAAAACACATATTAGGGTGACAAATTCTTTGCTGCTATAGTAGAAACCTAAAATATATGTCATTGGAAGAGGGGTCAGTAAGTGTACAGCTGTAATGTTTCGAAATCTGGTAACACTTGTTTTGCAACTATAGTTGATAAACTATCTCTGATAAGAAAAGCAGGACACATGGTTAGTGAGTCGGTACTTTTGAAGAAGTGTTTAAAAAGGGTCATAATGCAAATGTATATTGCCTGTCTCTTGCTGCTATACTCAAGTTACTGCAATAAAGAGAATGCCTCAGAAAAAGTTTAACAGACCTTCAAGACAATATGGAGGGGAAAGTTCATAAATATGGGTCCTTGCAAAACTGGATAACCCCATTCATTTTTTAGACCCTCAAAATACAAATGTAAAAATGTCACTCAAAAACATTTATCAACATGTCTTATTAAGACTTCTGAGGCAAGAAAATGTATCTAAACTTGTATCAGATATCAAGTTAGGTATGTTGTCTTTCACTGCAAGCTGTGAACAAAAATATAAAAAATTCCTTTAAAATGAGGTGGGAAGAAATGGGTACACAGAAGCTAGTCAAAAGCCAGGACTATTTCCAGAAGAGAACACTCTGATTCTGTGATTTGTTTCAGGTTTGTACCAAGGAAGAACAAATAAACTGTGAGTCTAATAAATTATAAAGAATTCATAAAGTGTCCAAAGAAATCTGATACTTTATCTCTAAATGCAGACTCCCAGAATTGAAACTGCAAAACTTAGTTTGTGAAATTATGGAATCTCCAAGAAAAATATAGACTCCTACTTCATCTATGGCCCTGGAAGCTAATGAACATAGTGGAAAGCCTCCTTGAAGATAAAAACGTGCCAAAAAAAGACAGAGAACAAGATTGCTCATACTACTCATAACCTCCATGCAACCAATGAATTTATTCAACTTCCAACAGTCTGTTTTCATTATTTTTCCATAAGGTTCTTGTCATTTTGATAGGGTTTTCATACGTTTCCCATTCTCTTTTTGGAACAAATATAATTAATTAATTTTTACTACAGGGATTATTTTGTTCCTATTCCACTATCATATATTACTCTTATTACCATTGTTGGGTCCAGGTGAGAGGACCTGATGTTTTGGACTGTGTTTTGTCACACATGACTCCATCTGCTCAGGCTCCCCAGAGCACCGAGAGGAGAATTACATGGGTCAGTGACTCTTGAATTTACTGGCTGTACTGATGAACATAGCCCCTAGACCTAAGAACCAGCTAAGTGCAGCTGTTCAATGGAGGAATGAATATAATCAGTTTTCAGGATGTATTATAATACAGTTGACTATAAGAGAGCTGTGAGGAAAAGCAAGGTTATGTCTGATGATTCAAAGAGAATACCTTTTTCTATGTTATCATATATTTTAAAGTTTACATTAGTACATGTTTGCAGTGCATAATGATCACATTCATTGTGAGGAATTGGTGCATGTACATAATGCAGCCTAATTCTTCTTAGGTTCCTTTGCTCAAGGACTTTATAGGATCAAAAATAAAAACAGAAAGCCAAGGAATCTGAGTATTCTGAGTCTTTCAAAATAGGAGGATAGAAGACATTTTATTTGACTGTTCATTTGCCTGATGTATAATTGGTAAAGATTTTGGTTGTCTTTTTTGGGCTGATGTAACATAATGCTCTAATTGAATAGTTTAAATTAATAGAGTTTTTTTCAGTTTTTAATTTTTATTAGTGTGTGTTTACAGTACATAGTGACTACATGCTTGATGCAGAGTTGATCTGTGTACGGAACACAGTTTCATTCTTTTATTCCTTTCCTTTTTAAATCTCCCTCCCTCACCTTCCCTTTTTCATGGTATTAGAGTCTAAGATGAAAGTGCTACCAGACTTGAGCTCCTGCTCTGGTCAGTTTTCTAGTGGAGAGCACTTCCCTTCGTAACACGTGGAAGATGTTCTGGCTCACAACTTAGTCCCTAAGTGAATGCCTCACCTTCTGCTACCATCACACTGGAGATTAGGTTTCAACAGGCGATTTTTTGGGGATGACACAGACATTCAGATGATAGCATAGGTGTATGATGTGCAGTCCCCCATTTCTGTATTATTTTGCCCTTGTGCATGTTGGAACATACATGAGTATGTCTGTGAAAAGAGAGGGCTGATATAGAAAGCAGATAATTTTTCTATTAGTTTGGAAGTGGCCATGTTGTAAGATCAAGGACTAGACCTAATGAATAATCTTGAGTATTCTAAGCTTTTAGTAGAAACAGTCGTAGGACCATGCCCTTGCTTTTGTTCTGGAGGAAGAAAGTGATTTTAATTTGTTGGAAGAATGGTGCACACTACTATTTGGTGGGCCTAAAAGCGTCTGATATTCTGGTAGTTGTTCCCTCAAATCTATTTCCCGAGTTTTTTTTAGGGGGGGCGAGGCACATGGCTACACAACTTTGAACTGTTTTAGTCATTGTCACCTATATAGTGATATATGGCTCTGAATATAAATTCATACACGTGAAATGTAAGCAAGAGTCAAGAGTGCCTTTGTTCACTAGATTTCTTACCCTATTCTTTCTGTCTTTGCCTTCATGCAGACTGAAGTGCTGGTGTGGTGGAGATACAGCATCAAGCATGTCCATGAAGACAACACATATGAGTGTTATGGAATGTACACTGGATAAAAACCAAGTCCTGAAAACACAGCGCAGAGTGAAAGCTGCCTCATCATCTAGGTTGTCTGGGCTGTTAAGTGCAATCTGTATGAGATGAAATTCGGCACTTTTTTCAGCACTGTAGCATTTATTGTAATGAAACTGTTGAGAAAATTAAAATTCTGGCCAGGTGTGGTAGCGCATGCCTATAATCTCAGCACTTGAAAGGCTGTGGCAGGAGGTTAACTGAGAGTTCAAGGCCACATAATGAGTTCAAGGCAGTCTGAACTACATAGTCAGACATTGTCTCAAAAAACAAAACAAAACCCAAAAAAAGAAGAAAAAGAAAAATATTAAATTATGATTGTTAACTGTTTTAAAGTAAATTGTCATTATTTCAAAAAGAAACTATTTGCTTATTTTTAAATAGGGTTGATAAAAAAAAGACAGGTCAATTTATAGGAATAACTCACTGAAAGCATTTTCAGCTTTGCACATAGCTCCTTACTTGCTTAAGAAAAAATGTTAATTGGAAATCTGAGAAAAGGCAGTTTTACATGGTCACATGAGATGCCATCATAGTTATCTGTTTCAGCAATTGAAAAATGATATACACATAATGCTATATTGTATATATAAAATAATATACATGGTACATAGTATATGCTATAATGTGTATAGGTTCTATAGCTAGCAAAGTATGTAGAGTAATACTATAATTTTATTCTCCATGGATTTACAAATATATAATATAAATTCGTATACTAATTTCTAAACTCCTGGAATTTGTTGACTGGAATTATTTAAAAGTTCGATGTTATAATTTACAAAACAGAAAAAATTGTAAATTTTTCAATATTGGATAGAAAATAATAAAGTACACAAACAATCCAGAAACAGAGTATTAGTTTTCTGAATTTGCAAATAAATTTAGTCTCTGTGAGGAGCTAGTGAGATATATGCTTGACCTCTAATTTGTCATGCATTATTTTTAGGTAATTTTAAGCAGAGACACCTTCTAAATCTGAATCATTAGGACAGATTAAGTTAAAATATAAAAAAATTCAGAATCAGATACTTTTAAAGAATTTCATATGAAAACTGAAATCTTCCCCAAAGAGAAAGAGGTGGTTTGGAATCTGGGTTCTGTCAATTAAAGCATGTCAATTTTGGCATTTCCACCCATTAGAGCTAAGTCCATGATCAAAACTTAGATGTCAAAAGCAACTAGTTTTAGTTTGGACATTCACAGTGCTGTTTCTCAGACTGTGCTTGCCTTTTATTTTGCTTTCTCTGCAAGTCATTTTGTAATTGCTGGCTCTTTTTAGAATTTAAAACTAGTTTTTTAATTATCAAATTAAATACAGCTCAATTCACCTTTGAACATCCAATAAAGCAATTTAGTCAGTAATACAAACAGCCAACCTTTAGCAGTGAACATCTCCAACATTCAAGTCTAACTTGGGTCTTTTTTTGTGGTAAAATTTGATTTTTGTTATTTTTGGAGAAAATGCTTAGATTTGCTCT
This sequence comes from Cuniculus paca, assembly GCA_004365215.1. NCBI lineage: Eukaryota > Metazoa > Chordata > Mammalia > Rodentia > Cuniculidae > Cuniculus > Cuniculus paca. Next base: position 4,924 of record RJWT010020780.1, on the reverse strand, counting down.
ATCAAAAGTGACTTGCATAGTTTATTTCTTGTAATTATGCAAAATGATATTTTTTCTCATTTAGCAACCATGTTTTCTCTTTTTTTATTTGTCTTTATGATATTTTTCTGAAAAGTATACATTTATAACAATAATCAATAACTAATAAAAATATTTTATGTTGTAAAATATTCTCACAGACACTAGCTTAACTTTTTAAATTTTCATGATGCTTTTGGAAGATAGATATTCTTTATATTAATGAAATTATATCTCTAAATATTTTCTTTAAAACTCAGAAGGAAGCCGGGCATGGTGGTGCATGCCTGTAATCCTAGCACTTGGGAAACTGAGGCAGGAGATTCATTGTGAGGTCAAGACCAGTCTGAAATGCATAGTGAGACCCTGTCTCAAAAAACAAAAACAAAAACAAAAACAAAAACAAAACAAAACAAAAAAAGACAAAAAAATTTAGAAGGATTTATTCTTGTTTACAAAATTATATTCTTCCATGAAGGAGTTGTTTCCTGTGAATTTTTGGGAAATTGTTCAAACCTGTCCTACCATACTTCTGTTAATTTTGAATTTTATTCCCAGAACTGGGGATTGAATCCAGGGCCCTACCACTTGCTAGGCAAGTACTCTTATCAATGAACTAAATCCCTAGCTTGAGTTTTAACTCTTTAAGCCTATGTCTCATTTCTTTACTAAGGAATTATATTTTAACATATTTAATTTGTTTCATTGGTTGCTGATAGTTTATATATCATAATTTTAAATTAAGCTTATATGAATAAATACAATATGATTATGACATATATTTGCACAACATTTTGGAGATGTTTTATTAGGATACTTTTACTTGTGTTTATATGAGAGACTGGATTTTAAAGTTTGGTACCTTCTGAAAATTATTGAATACCAGAATAACTTGGACTGCAGAGCTCAGTGAATGTATACAAAGGGAAATTACTCATGTCATAAACATGGATCAAGTGAAAGAACACTGTGAGCCTTGCAAATACTTCTTATAACTCCCTCTTATCATTATCCTCAGAAGTATTCAGAATTCTGATTTATCGGACCAGTGAGTTCTTTTCTATATTTCAAATAACATAATATTACAGACTGATAACTTCCTAGTTTCATTTTTTTTTCTAATGAATATCTTATTTTATTGATGCATGTTTGCAGTACCTATGGTTACATTTCTCAAATGGGGAGTTAATACTTGTACATAACACATGTCAACTCTTTTCATCTTCTTTCCTTCTCTCATCTCCTTTCCTTCCTCTATCCCTTGGTCTCCTTCCCTCTGGCAAAAAACCTATCTTCAATTTTCTGTTATCTCACTTTTATTTTGCTCTTTAATTACTTATGCTTTGGTTTTCTCATATAAAATAAACGATAAGACATTTAAGCTTCTGTGTCTGACTTATTTCAAGTAACATTATGATTTCAAGGTGCATCCAATTTCCCACAAATGACTCATTTATTTTTCTTTATGGCAGAGTAGAACTCCATTGCATGTAAGTGGCATATTTTCTTTTTCATTCATGTGCTGATGAACATATAGGCTTCTTCAAGTTTAGCTATTACATGTTGTGCTGCTATAAACATGGATATGCATATATCATTCTAATATGATGTCTTCAACTCTTTTGAGAAAATATTTAGAAGGGAAATAGTTGAGTCAAATGGAATTTCTATTTTTACTTATTTGAAGGCTCTCCGTACTGATTTCCATAGTGATTGTACTAGAGTACATTCCCATCATCAGCAGGAAATCGATTCTTTTATCCTGCAGCCTTGCCAGCATTTATTATTGATTGATTTCTTCACTATAAGTTATTCTTGGATTAAGATGGAATCTCGGTGTTGTTTTAGTTAGCACTACGTTAATGACTAGAGATTTTGAGCACTTTCTTATGTATTGATGAGTCTTTGTACTTTTCCTGAGAAGTGTATATTCATTTCATTCATCCAGTTTTTGACTGGGTCTTCTTTAAGTGTTGGCTAAGTTTTTTTGGTTCTTTATACATAGAAGATATTTCTCCTCTAACCAAGAGATAGCTGGAAAAATATCTTCTCACACTCTGTAGATAGTATGTTCAGTCTGTTGATTGTTTCCTTTGCTATGCAGAAGCTTTCTAATTTGGTATTATCTCATTTATTGATGTATTATTTCACAATTGAGGTTGTCTTCTGAGAGTCTTTGACTATTTCTCTGTCTTCAAGAGTTTTACCTATTTTATCTTTCAACAGATTAAATATTTCTGCTTTAAAATTTAGATCATTGATCCATTTTCATTTTAGTTTACTACAGGGGGTGAGAGACTGTGGTCTAAAATCAATCTCTTGCATGTGGCTAGCCAGTTTGGTAGTTGTTAAAGAAGATATCTTTAATCCAGTGTATGTTTTTGTCCCCTTCATCAAAAATAATACCTAAATGTGCTTAGCATTTTTTCTGCATCTCTATTCTGTTCCATTGACAAATACATTTGTTTTTGTACCAATATCATGCTATTTTCCTTCCTCTCTTCCTTCTCCTCCTCCTCCTCCTCCTCCTTCTGCTCCTCCTCCTCCTCCTTCTTCTTCTTCTTCTTCTGTGTGTATTTAAGACAGGGTCTCAAGACTATTTAGCCCAGGCTGTACTTGAACTCATACGATGCTGACTCAGCCTCTTAAGTGTTGGGATTGTAGACATGCACCACGGTGCTAGACTCACCAAGATGTTTTTACCACTCCAACTATGTTGTATAACTTAAATATAGGGATTGAAAGGCCACCTGCTTTGCTCTTGTTGTCCACAATTTCTTCTGCTATTCTATGTCTCTTCTTGTTCCTTATGAATTTTAGTATTATTTCCCCTAGTGCTGTTTGGAATGTTATTGTTGTTTTGACAGGGATCACATTACATATGTATATTATTTTTACACATATGACCATTTTGACAATTTGGTTCGCCTATCAGGAAACAGGGAATATCTTTCCATTTTCTGATGCTTCCTTTGATTTGCTTATTCATATTAGTATAGTTTTCATTGTAGAGATCTTTCACTTCCTTGCTTAGATTAATTATGTAATTTTTCTTGATTCCATGTGAATAATGCTGTTTTCTTAATTTCTTTCTTGGTGAGAATATTATTGATACAGGAATGCTATTTATTTTTGTGTGTTCATTTCATATCCTGCTACATTACTGATTTTAGTTATTAATTCTAAAATTCTTCTGGTGAATTTTTCTGGGTCTTTTATGTAGAGAATCATCTGACTTGCAAATAATGATAATATGACTTCTTCTTTCCCTATACATATCCTTTTTATTTCTTTGCTTTGGTAATATTTCAGGAACTCTGTTGAACAAGATTGGTGATAGTGGATATTTTCGTATTTTTCCTGAATTTAGGAAGAAAGCTTTCAGCTTTGTCCCATTTAATATGACAGGCATTGTATTGACATAAATGTCTTTGAGCACATTGGGATGATGTCCTTCTATACCTAATTTCTTCAAGTATTTTATCATGAAAATATGTTGGATTTTGTCATGGGCTTTTTCTGTGTCTCTTGAGATTGTTGTGTGGTTTTTGTCATTGCTTTTGTTCATGCAATGTATTACTTTTATTGATTTGTATATGCTGAACCATCCTTGCATCCTGGTATGAAGCCTACTTGGTCATGATGTGATATCTTTTTGATGGCTTGTTTCATTCTGTTTGACAATATCATGTTGAGGATTTTTATGTCTGTGGTCATGGCTTTTCCCTTTTTGGTTGCATTCATTTGTGGTTTTGGAATCAGGGTAATGTTTGCTTCCAGGAATGACTTTGGAAGTGATGGTCTGCTTTTGATTTCATTAAAGATTTTGAGGAGTACCGACATTAGCTTTTCTCTAAAATTCTTGTCAAATTTGGCAGTGAATCAGTTGGGACCTGGGATTATCTTAGTTCATAAACTTTTTATTACTTCTTCAATTTCACTGACTGATATTGACTTCTTTAGGATTTTTATATATTCCTGGTTCAACTTTGATAGTTCATATTTACCTAGGAACATGTTCTAAAAGTAGTTATCAATAATCTTCTGGATTTTAGAAGAATCCATTACGATTTGACTTTTTTTATTTTCAGTTCCATGGAATTGATTCTTTTCATTATTTATTTTGGTAAGACTGGGTAACAGTTTCCCTATTTTGTTTACTCTTTCAAAGAACTCTTTTATTCATTGACTCTTTGTATTGCATCATATTGTATTGTTTTGTTTTTGTTTTTATCTTGTTTTGATTTTTTTGCTTTTGTTTTTGTCTCAGTTTCATTAATTTCTGCCTTGATTTTTAAAATTTCCTGCTTCATATTAGTTTTGGGTTTAGATTCCTCTTGTTTTGCTAGCATCTTGAAATGAATGAATCATCAGGTTATTTATTTCAGCATGTCCTTTTTTTCTTCTGTATGAATTCACAGCTAAGAACTATCCACTTAGAACTGCTTTCCTTGCACCTCATAGGTTCTGATGTGTCATGTTGTACTGGATTCTGGGAGGATGGAAGAGCTCTAAGCAGTCACAAATCAACCTCTCCAAAATTCAGAATCCATACAGAGGAAAATAAAAATTTGGGGGAAAATAAGGAGGGAAGTGGACCCTAGGGACCTAGAAAAGATTTGATGAGAAAAATTGGGGCCTAGAGAAAAATTGAAGAGACAGACTACCATGTGAAAAAAGTGGTTATCTGCACTTTCTTTCCAGGTCCTGGATGGTGACTTGTGGCTCATGAGAAAGGAATACTGAATTTAGAATCCACAGAGATACAGTAAAAGCAGGGTGCTCCAGAGGTCTTCAGAGAGAAATGCACTAGTGGAACAGAGCAGTGGAATGCTGTGCATTACACCAGCTGGTGAATGACTCCCATCCAAGAGTCTGCCTTGTCCCCTGGAGAGAATGCTTGTTC